>JASKGM010031937.1:0-25333 GCA_034509205.1 Ceratonia siliqua | reverse complement strand
TATATATATATATATATATAGTAACGATCAATGATGTTATTGAAAAGATTATTTTTGTTACGAGATTTAAATGTGGGAGTACTCTATCTCACGCCCACTAATGTGGGCGGTAGGAGAAATTTTTTAATTGTTTTTAATTTTTTGATATTAATTAATTATTTGTTATTTCATATTTCTTAAAAAAAATTTTAAAAATGTTTTAAGATTTTTTAACTTATAAATGAATAGTACAAGAAACACAAAAAATATTTTAAAAAATTCTCAAAAAAATATATGATATAAAAAATTATTAGTTAATATTAAAAAATAAAAAAATTTAAGAAAAGAAAAGAAAAAAAAGATGTGGCTATAACTTAGCCCCACCCTTTAAATGTTGTTACTAAAAAGTGCTAACAATGATTATTTAGTGACGACATCTATAAATCGTCACAAAAAACTTTATTTTAGTGACGTGTCACAAAAGGATTTTAATGACGACTTCCTATTTGACATCATTAAATCATGACTTTTTCAAACTCTCCAAATTTCATAAATAACTAGGTACAAATTTTGACTTGTGACAATTTTTTGATATCTTTTGTTATGACAAATGAATGTTGCCATTGAAAATTTTGGATTTTGTAATGCAATTAAAAATTTGGCACTAAAAAAGGCTAACAACTACAATGATGACATCTACAAGTCATCACATAAAATGTTGTTTTAGTGACGAATTTTAAGTCCGTCATTGAAAAGTCGTGACTGAATATCTTTTGTCTTGTAGTGAATCATCATATTCTAAGTACATAATTAAATATTAAACTTTAACATATAGCTAGGAAATGTCAAATTACAAATGTCAATAATTTAAGAGGGTTTATATGAAAATGTGAGAAAAAAATCTAATTAATACATAATACATGAATCATATTAATCAAGATAAATAAACTATATATCTTATTTTAAGTACATAACCAAGAATTGAATTTAAACCTCTAAAAAATAATAAATTACTAAAAAAAATATATATATATATATATATATTAATTAAAGATTTTCTCAAGTAACCAATAAATGTATATAAATTTTGTGCTATTAATAGACACTTGGCAAAAAACTAGACTATATATATATATATATATTATAGATACCACAGACCAAAAGTTCCTTTCTTTATAATTTAATCGTTATGTAATTAACTAGTAAAAGTCCTTCGAGAACATTTTGTTCTCACTTTACCTATTTCAAAATTTCGTAGTGTCAAAATTTATTTTCTTTTTTTGTCGGTTTTGCTTTCGAGTTCATCTACACTCGTAAAGAAAATCAATTCAATATTGAATGAAATTCTAGCCTCTTTCGGAGAAGAATTTGAGCTTTCTCCAAAGCATGGAGTAGAGTTTTCCCTTGTTGAGCTTGACAAAATTTGCGAAGATATACCCATATATAGCATCTAAAACCTTAGCAAAAAATTCTGAAGAAAAGATGATGCTGGATGCATTCCATATGTGGCGCAGGATGCTTTCCCTAGTAATCTTTTCCAATCTATAAGTTCCTCTAGGGATGACTTTTCCAACGCGACATGTGCCCTCCCAAATAGGCACCATCTTCCCTTATCTTGGATCAACTTTGTTGTGAAGAGTTTTTCTTAAATTAGGTTTCCCTACTCAAAAGCTCTTTGTCTTACCTAAAAAGCTCTGGTTTCTTAAAGTTCTCAGGCTCCTCTAGTTTTTTCTGGAGAATTTGCTTCTTTTTTTAAAAGTTTGACTTTTTTCATCTCAAATATGAAGTCAGCTAAGACTTTGCCTTAACTGCTCGCCTAGGCTTATACTGAAGAGCGTACTCAAAGAGCTTGATCTACAAACCATGTTACCATTATACCAGCATATCCACCTCAATTTCCTCAAAGAGTATATTCAAAGTACCTAAACAAACTTTTCTCAACTTGCTCCCACTCCCACTTCCTTGAAAATTGAAAAGAGAATACTCCATCCGTTTCAAATTATTTTTCGTTTAAGATAATGACACAAGAATTAAGGAAACTATTAAATAACCTCAATTCTAGCAAAAAATAATTATACTTGATGACTAAGTTACATTTATTAAAATCAATTTAAACTCTTATTACTATTATATTAAAATAAATCATGGTAACGTCAAAAAAATAATAATTAATATTTCATCGGTAATGTAAAATAACAAATAATTTAAAACAAAATAAAACTCCTAAAACGATAGATAATTAAAACAGAAGGAGTATAACTCTGTAAAACTTAAAAGTATCATATATTTTACAATTAATTATGATAAAAAAAATAAAAAGTAAATAATATGACAATATTAAACTAATTCTATTTTTATTTTTGTAATAATAAAATACATATAAAAAAATAAAAAAATGTGAACTGACATATTCATTAATGCATGTCAAGATAGTAATATTAATATATATGACTTTGAAGGCTATACCAACATACCAAATTTTCATTCTTATATTGCCGATTTATTCTATCATTTCTACATTATCCCTCCACTCTATTAATAATTATATTCCTATATTATTCCTCCACTTTATCAATACTAAATTCCTATATTACCCATCAATTTTATTGCTAAATATGTACTTTGGCCAAATTAGCCCACATTATTCGGGTAATATCTTTTATTTTTTTTATGGGATAGTGCATATAAGGTTCTTAATCATTTTGAATATTTAATCTTTATTTAAATATTAGAATGACTAGCACATTAGTGAAGACCCTAGTATAAAGAAAAATGCTTATCTAACAAAAGAACTACTTAAGAATTCTTACAAAAAATTGTTTACATCACCAATTCAAAACATCTTATTCACTCATCCGCTTACTCTCATTATTTTTTAATATTTTTCTCTCACTTTTGTGAGAGTTGTGAGAAGCTCCAGAGCATTTCATACACACACACACATATATTATATATATATATATATATATATATATATATATATATATATATATGCATGTGTTTCATAAGATTACAGTTCAAGCATGATTCAATTTAAAAATTGGACTTAATATTTTCTCTCCAAAATATGGTATACTTATTATTAGCATAAAATTTGATATAGGGTGGAGCTAGGTAATTCAGTGACTGTAAATGCCCACACTTATTACACACATTTGATATACTTATTATTAGCATAAAATGTATTCATGATACGATAGTCAGATGGATATTTATTTAATTAAATGCTTAATTATGAATATTTAGCTTTTTGGAAATTGTAATAGCAATTTAATAATTAGTCTCAATATAACCATACGTGTCATTTTCATAAAATATTATTGTATGAAAAAATTCAAAGTTATGACAATAAATAATACTATACCTATATTTTAGTAAACAAAAAATTTGGTGTAAATAGTATTATTACTTTCATAAATAAAATTTCTCACAATATTTTATAAATACTTCATCTTAATCACTCATATTATTTCATCCTCCCTCACTTATCCCAGTACTTTTTTTTTATCATCTATACTAATATGTATGGCTATAGGAGGTAAACCAACTGACCAAATAAGCCATTATAATTTCTATATTGCCTTTGTTATTTTTTTTAAAAAAAATAGTGAGATAATGGATAGTACAGATTTAAAATTTTAAATAATTAGTTTTTTATTTAAAAATTTATTTGAATAATACAAAATATGTTTATAAAATTTACGATCAGGAGTATTGTTTTTGAGATGAGGATTATTCTTTATTTTTCCCCATATAAGCCTACATCGTCAGCCTATCTTATCAAGTATAAACGATTTTTTTGAATTCCTTTAAAATTAATAACAGTTACACCTAATTAAAGAAGTAGTATCCTTTCAAGTTTTCCTAAAGTTAGAAACTTTCTAATTCTTGAATGAATAAACTATGTTTCATAATGAAAATGAGAACCAAAATATATAATATCTACAATGAACATTTTATTTTACTTAACCTGCATATATACAAACTTTTACATTTTAAAGGGATTATGATTTATGAGGAGTATCATTTGTGAGACGAGCATTATTCTTTCCCATATATGTTAGAGTTTTTTTTATTATGGGCTACAATTAATTGGAGATTTTATGTTTTTTATAAAACTGATTGATTATAAGTTCATTGGAAGATGATAAAATTCATGTTGTAATCACTATTATTTCTGGACTTTATATACCTTGGTGGTATTGATGTGATTAGCCGTTTAGTATAGGCTCAATCCTATAGGTTTGTAATAGGAGGGCTTGTTAGAATGTTCTTGGTCCGATTGATATGTTCCTTTGTTTTGATTGTGCTCTTGCAATAGATTTTTAGCTATAATTGCAAAAAAATTAGAAGTTTGAGAACCCTAATTGCCCTTTTTAGCCATGAATTTTCAACAAATTGGACTTGAATTTGTTGTTTTAAATTTGTTTTTATTGGGTTTTATCTTATTTTGATCAAATATTGGATTTTATATTAAAATCACATTGTAAAACGCCTTGAATTGATGTATGGGGAGCTCACTTTTGAGCTCTCATGGTCAAACCCAATCTTTAACAATTTGAAGCCCAAATTGTTGTTTTAAATTCTAATTTTCAAATGGATTAGGTTTGATTTTCTCCAAAGCTTATGTTTTTAGCTTAAATCGCTTTAAAAAAAAAGCACGTGGCTCGTAAGGCTTAGGCACTACTCCGTTTTCCCCAAAATTCAGTATGTTGTTCTTTTTCTTTTTTGTAATGGTCCCTAGGGGTGGAAATAGGTTAGTTCAAGCTAAGCTTTGGCTAAAATAGGCCAAGCCTGCTGGTCAAAAACTTGGCTTAAGTTTGGCCTGTGGCCTGCTGTAAGAATGGACCTGACCTAGCCTATTTATAAAATCTACTAAGCTTGACCCGACAGCCTGTCAAGAAATAGGCTAAAAATCGGCCTTGGCTTGCAAGGTCAAAAATAGGCCCCAGCCTAAGAGGTTGAATGTAGGTCATTGGCCTATTTTGGCCTACATAAATAACTTAACATGTGCAATATCCTTAGTTTTAAACAAATCCACCAAATATAACACATATTCATTTCAAATCCAAGAACAATAATATTCATTCATCATAAGTCATAAAAAAAACATCTAGTCATTTTACAAATCAAAATAGAAATAATGTTCCAATGATAATATAGCAAGAACAACAATTTATAATCTTCATATTGGTAATTTAATCTCCTCCAATTATGGGTCATCCTATAAATAAGAAAGAAAAAATTAGTTATGTAGACATAAGCAGCAAAATTCCAAAACTTAGCTTGTTTCTTTGACCCCTTTGATGTTGAAATTATTCATATAAATATAAGATGTATTTCTACATTTAATTTAAATAATGGTAACTTGAAAAAATAAAACTCTCTACTTTACACAATAAAAATTATGAAAGATATATTACGTATGAAATGATGGTGCGAAGATATGATAATGATTCTCGTTATTTTATATATAATCAATACATGTTTAAGCTATAGTTTTGAAAGAGCAGCAGAAGAATTTTTTTCTCCTATAAAAAGGCAAGTTTTGAAAGCTTAATAGAGAATGGACTTTTTCCTATATATTATAATCTAAGCCACAGTTAGTGTTTTAAAGAACATGAATCTAAGTGAACCTCAATTGATGTATTGGGTATGATTAGACTGATGTTTGGTAAATCCAACTTTTTTCCAACCTTGTTTCTAAAATGGATATTACAACAGCAACATCAGCAGAGTATTGATGTCAATATTCTGGAAATAGAGATTGTCAGACAGGACATGCTATGCATTCTCAAGAAGGGAAAAATCTTTTATGTCCAAATATGGCCCAACTTGAATGGTACAAGAAGATTTCTAAAAATTAGAGAAAAATCCTCACTAATTGCTGGAAAGACGTTGTTGTAAAGGCAGAGATGAAGCCCTAGAAAGAAGGTTTTGCTTTATGTACCTGCTCTCTTTTTGGTGGGACTATTTTGAACCATTAGACATTGCTGAATACTACAAGAATGAAGGCAAATACTATGTGACTCAACAAAGATCTGAACACTATAAACAGCTACAGAAGTGGCTGGAAGAAGAAAATAAAACCTCAAACATCTCTGGTAGAACTAACGACAAAGACCTCTCTAGTGTTATCGGTGACAAAGGCGCCTCTGGTAGAACTGGCGACAAGGGTAGGCGGGCTAGCAGCGGCAACTAAGGTTCTCTTCCTCTTTAGTCTTCACAGACATTTCTCAATTCTGATTTCAGAATAGGGAAAAGGTTGGGTTGGGTAGTTTAGGATTTTAGACTTTTATTTATCAAAAAGATATTTAATATATATATATATATAATATGAAAATATAAAAACAGGTCAGCCTACAAGTTTATAGGCCAGCCTTTGGTATACATGCCTGACTTATTTAAGAAAACATGCCTATATAAAGAACTTAGCCTAACTTGAATTACTAAGTAAGCCAGGCCATAGGCTCCTGATAAGCCACCTGGCCTATTTCCACCTTTAATGGTCACTATGGTATATTTTTTTCTATTTTTTCCGCCATCGCAAATATATTTTTTTTTAAGTCCAAATTTGAGATTGTGATCTTTTTGCAACTATGTCACTTTATATTGACCAGTAGAGGTACTTGGTGTGTAGTACTTCATTATAGGTGTTTTTTTATGAGCATTTTAATGTGTGTTGGTTGGTTGGGCATTTAAGGTCCTAAATTTAAGTTTTATAAGTTTGTACGAATATATTCTCATCAAAGTATTTTTATTCATATTAAATTTGTAGGATTTATTTTTTGAGATAGTTCATGGTTATTGCATACAATCATCTGCTCAAAGGGGGTTATTGTGTGTTTTAATTTAAGAATGTCATGGAAGCATCTTCATATTTGAAAGTAAGTCAATTTTGAAAATCTATATTCCTAAAAGGGGTGGTTTTCATACTTAATTTATTTTTGGTTGGCTTCATGCATTTGGGAATACCTTGCATATTAAACACACTCTACCCAAAAGGGAGATATGATAATGTGTTTCAGACTCCAATTTATGGCTTATGATATTAAAAGCGTTTGTAATTTCTCCTATGACTGACGTATTGTATTCTCTTTTTTTTTTTGTGAGAACATTCTTTTTTGGTTTGAACAATAATACTGTTATTGTTGAGGAATTAAATAGCTCAAATTTTAAAAGATGGAAAAAAGATATAGAATTTGCCCTAGAAATAGCTAACCTAGATATGACACTTCATGAGGATAAGCCAACAAAGCCGATTGCTGAGAGTACTCAAGATCACAAGGATCTTCGAGCTAGATGGGAGAAGTATGTCATGCTTGGTATTTTAGCTATTCAGAATTCAATTTCTGAACATCTATTGAGTGGCTTGCTAGAGACTACTAGTTGAAATAGTTGATGAAATCTATAGACAATAGGTACCAGGTATCTAATAATGCTGAGTCTTGATGTCCAATGAAGGAACTCATAAATATGAAATATGATAATGCTGAGGGGTCAGAGACTTCATCATCAGAATGATTCACATCTAAGTCAAACTCAAAGTCTTAAAAATTGATTTGCCTGACACTTTTATGCCCTGAATACTTTGCTAACTAAGTTCGGCCAGATCAAAACCATCTTTAACACCCTTAATGAAGCTTGAAGTGTGAATGAGCTAATAAGCCAATGTGTTATCGAGGAAGAAAAATTAAAGAAAGAAAAAAGTGATACCACATTTCTTTCCTTCCAAACCAGACCTAAGTTTGACAAAAGTTTTGCTAGCAAGAAGAAGAAGCCCAATTCTTATGCTCCTAAGAAAACTCAAGATACCAAAAGGCATGGTAATAACAAAAATACCGATCAGAATCAGAATGGAGGAGGAAGTAAGGATGTTTTTATGAAAAACATTGAATATTTTCATTACAAAAAAGAAGGGTCATAATATAGCTTATTGCAGAAATTTCAAAACTTGGTTAGAGAACAAACAAAAGAAAGACGATAATCCCCTAGTTTGTGTTTGTTTTGAATATAACGTAGTTAACGTTCCAATTAAATCTTGCTGGATAAATAATGCTGCCACAACTCATATAGCAATTACTTCACAGGGGTTTATAAGCAAAAGGAAACCAACTGAGAGGTAGTCCAAGTTGAAAGTCAGGAACAATTCAAAAGTAGAAATAGAGGATGTAGGAGTAGTTAAGTTAATTTTCAAAAATTCTTTTGAACTCACTTTGGAAAACATTTTCTTTGTACTTTATCTGAAGAAGAACTTGATTTCTATTTCAGCTTTGTATAATTTTAGACATAATTTTTTTTTGGCAAGGGTAGAGTAAATTTGATATTATATTCCCTTTCTATTGGTTCTGCTATTTTGGATGATGGTTTATACAAACTTTGTTTGAATCCTAATGGATAGTTTGCCTTTTTACTTGTTGAAACTAGTATGTCTAAGAGAACTAGAGTTAATGAAAAATCTTTCAAGTTGTGGCATAAAAGGTTATGACACATTTCTAGGGAAATGGAAGAGAGGTTGATTAAAGATAATATACTCAATTCCTTAGATTTGATGACATGGAAACATGTGTGGATTGTATTAGGGGAAAATTAACGAAGATGTCTAAAAAGAAAGGTGCAACTCAAAGCTCTGACCTTTTAGAAATTGTTCATACTGATATCAGTGGGCCTTATTCTCCTACAATTTGTGGAGGAAGATATTTTATCACATTTATTGATTATTTTTCCTGATATAGCTATCTTTCTTCGATAAAAGAAAAAGATACTCTTAAAAAATTTTAAAATTTCAAAACCGAAGTTGAAAAATAATTAGGAAAGACCATCAAAATTATGAGATCTGACCGGGTGGTGAGTACTATGGAAAACATGATGTGACTAGGCAACACATGGGACTGATTACTAAGTATTTGTAAGATTATGGGATTGTTTCCCAATACACCATGCCTGGAAGTCTTGAACATAATGGCATAGTCGAAAGGTGAAATCACACTCTTAAAGATATAATGAGGAGCATGATTAGTAGAATTAGATTACCCTTGGGGAGAAGCCATTAAAACAACCTTATACATTCTTAATAGAGTTTCCTATAAATCTGTCCCTAAAACACATTTTGAGTTATAGACCGATAGAAAACCTAGTTTGAACCACTTTAGAGTTTAGGGTTACCTTGCAGATGAGAGGATATATAATCTTTTAGAGAAAACGACTGACCCATATCTGTTAGATGTTACTTCATTGGATATCCAGACCATGCAAAAGGAAACAGGTTCTATCGTCTTGAGAGAGGTACAAAAAATTGTTGAGTTTATGACTGTAAAATTCCTTGAGTTTAATATTGCTGATAATGAAACTAGACAGGTTACACTTGAAAAAAGTGATACAAGAGTTGTTTTTTCCTCTGCTATATTTGAGAGCTTGGCACCTGTAACTATGCTAGTACAGATGGAAATAATAATTATTTTAATGAACCTCATGTTGATGATCCTCATATTGTTGAGCTCGCTGAGAATCTTCAACCAATTGAGCTTGCTGTAGTGATAACTTTGAGGAAGTCGGAGAGACAGAGGAAAGCTACAATTCTTAGTTATTATGTAGTGAGTTTACTGGGAGAACATGACTTTGACATAGGACATGTTGTTGATCCTATGACATATCGTGAGGTTGTGACTTGTATTAAGTCTGATATGTGGAGAGATGCTATGAAGGAAAAAATGCAGTCTATGGCTAAAAATAGAGTACAGGAACTTGTTGAACTTCTTAGAAATTGAAGATCTATTGGCTGCAAGTGGATATACAAGACCAAGAAAGATTTTAAAGGAAGAATTGAGTGTTTAAAGTTATATTGGTAGCGAAGGGTTTTACTCAAAAAAATGGTATTGATTAGACTTTCTCTCCTGTCTTTTCTAAGGATTCGTTTAGAATTAATATGGCCTTAATGGCTCATTTTGATTTAGAACTACATCATATGGATGTTAAAACCACTTTTTTGAATGGTACTTTTAATGAGGAAGTTTACATGAAATAGTCTTTTTAAAGAGATTGGGAGTGAGCACTTACTGTACAGGTTAAAAAGATCAATCTATGGTTTGAAATAGACCTCTCGCCAGTGGCACCTAGAAATTGATGAAGTTGTGACTTCTCTAGGCTTTACCAAGAACAAAGTTGATCAATACATATATCTCAAGGTCAGTGGTAGCAAGCTTATTTTTCTAATTCTCAATGTTGATGATATTTTTCTTGCTGCCAATGACTTAGATTTGTTCTTTGATACCAAACAAATGTTGTATAGAAAATTTGATATGAAAAATCTTGGTGAAGCATCTTTTGTTTTAGGGATTGATAGAACTCGAAATCTGTTAGGGTTATCACAAAGATCCTATGTTGATAGAGTTCTAGAAAGATTTAATATGAAAGAATGTAAGCATGGGGATGTTCTAGTTAACAAGGGTGACAAGTTTAGTAACAGTCAGTACCCTAGGAATGAGATTGAGAAAAAATCAATGAAGAATATTCCTTATGTGAGTATTGTAGGGAGTTTAATGTATACACATGTTTGCATTAGAACAGACTTGGGTTTTTCTACTAGCATTCTTGGGCGATATCTATCCAATCCTAGAAGTGATCATTAGGTTGCTACTAAGAAAGTGATGAGATACTTACAAAAGACGAAAGACTACATGCTTGTATATAAGAAGGTTGATAACCTGTAAGTGGTTGGATATACATATTCAAATTTTGCTGTGTGTCCTGATGATTTGAAATCAACTTCCAATTTTATTTTGATGTTGGCAGGTGGTGTCATTTCATGGAAGAGTGTTAAACCAACAATGACATGTTCTTATACTATGCATGTTAAGTTTGTTGCTTGTTATGGTGCTGCTTCTCAAGCTATGTGGTTGAGAAATTTTATCTCATGACTTCAGGTTGTTGATTCTATTGCTAGACCACTACGAATTTTTGTGTGATAATAGTGTAGCTGTTTAATTTTTAAAGAATAACAATATTTCAATTGGATCTAAATATATGGAGTTGACTTGACTGTTAGAGATGATGTGAAGAATGGGTCCATTTTTGTTGAGCATATTGGTACATATTTAATGTTAGTTTATCCATTGACCAAGGGGTTTAGACCCATAGTTTTGAAGACACATGTAAAAAATATGGGTGTCTTGAGTTCTTTAGATGTACTTGGTTAGTGGGAGTTTTTTTTTTTTTTTTGGTCTTATTTCATTACTCTTGCATTATGGACCCTATTATCACATGGATGTTGGATAGATGCTTATATGCATTAATCTATCTTTATTTACACACCTATGTTTTTCTTTATTATGTATACTTGCCTTGATGATTGGTACACTTATCATCGTATATAAATAAATATAAATGATTGTTGAAAGTGTATCCTTGAGATGGTCGAAATTCTATTATGATCATGGTAGTGCCAAGAGTCGGTGTTAGTCTTAGTAAATTTTTTGGATGCTTATGTCTCATTATTGACACCGTTCTAGGATTTTGAGACAATACATTGGCATATGTTATTACTAGGTATGAATTTCTCTGTTTTGACTCGTGTGGAAGATGTTGAATGAGAGGAATTGTGGTGGACCAATATTGAATATAGCACGGTGAAATCACATGCTGGCGTTATTTTCATGCTACACTATCATATCGTGACTTTGGTTTATGAGATTTATGATGTTTATGACCATGGATAGTTTTGCATTAATTACAGGTGTAATTACTGCTATGATTCAACATTTTAAGTCCCATAATACTAGGTCTTCTAGGAGGTGTTGTTCCTAGGATCGATGGTTTTCCAAAAATTATGGCTGCATTGTAAAATTTTGTTTTATGTTTGCATTTTTTGTTCATTCTCTTTTATTGTATTTTTTTAGATGTTTTTATATTTTCTTAAAAAAATTTACTTTTTTTAAATGCATATTTTTTTAAAACTTTTTTAGACATAATTAATTTTTCATTATTAAAAAATATAAAAAAATAAAAAACAAAAAAAAGCCAGAGAGTCATTTGCAAAATGAAATGTTTTATAAATTATTATGCAATTAGTGTAACCCAAATAAGAGAATGTTAGAAATTTTCTATTATGAGCTACCACTCATTGGAGGTTTTATGTTTTCTATAAAACTAGATGATTAATTTAAGGATGTGCACAGTTCGGTTTCGAACTATACAAAAAGCAGTTTGGTCTAGTTTGATTATTTGAAATTTTGAGTTAAAAGTGAACTGAACCGCTATTTAGCAATTCGGTTCGAGTGATTGATTTTTCTTATATTTATTTATATATATATATATGTAATAAATGTATTTTTTAAATATATATAGTTATATTTTTTTAATATATTTTATTATATACATTTATATATATATAATTATATTTAATATATATATATATATAATTAATTAATTATATATAATCAGTTCGATTCGGTTTAGTTCGGTATTGCATTTATCAGTTTGAAGGGAATGAAAAACGAACCAAATCGCTGAAGCAACAGTTTGGTTTGGTGGTTTGAACTGAACCATTGCACACCCTTACTGATTGTATCCATTGGGAGATGGCAAATTCATGTTATAATCACTATTATTTTTGGACTTTATATGTCTTGGTGGTATTTATGTGATTGGTGACTTGGTGTAGGCTCAATTCAATAGGCCCGTAATGAGAGGGCTTCTTAGAGTTATTTTATTTATAAAAGCTAAGTCTCCTCTCTATTTCTAACGTAATGAGAGATATTGCAAATCTCTGTCTTGCCCATTGACAATCGTCTTTGTATATGGAATTGGAGATTAAGATATTGCCTGTTCTAAATCAACCTAAAATCAGTAAGCATGTCAAGAATATATACACTTATTAATTAATAATTTATAAATGATATTTTAAATCTATATAAGAGATTAATTGTTCCTTACAATATAAGCCTACATCAACAGCCTATCTTATCAATTGTAAACATTTTTTTTAATTCCTTTAAAAATAATAACAGGTACACCCAAGGACGGATTTAGGGGGGGCAAGCAGGGGCCTTGGCCCTCCTCCTCCTTCATATATATATATATATATATATATAATTACTTTATTATTATTTTTCAATCCAAAAATATAATAAATAAAGTATTTATAAAATTAATATGACTAATTTTAAAGTAATTAGTTTTTATTTTTTAAAGTTTCTTTTAGTATTTTAAAGAAATTGGGTTAAGTCTAATAATTTTTGGTTTTTCTTGTTTATCAAAATTTAATGTTGTTATATCTTTTTTCATTCTATTTTTCTTAAATAAATTTTTCATTATTCATCAAACTTTAAATTATTATCATAAATAATTTTTTATTTAATTTGTTAGTCCATCTTTTTTTTCTTAAAATCCTAGTTCGGCCCTCCCTTTAAATAATTTCTGGATCCGCCCCTGGGTACACCCAATTAAAGAAGTAGTCAAAACCTTTCTAATTCTTGAATAAACACATTGCATAATGAAAAGGAGAACCAAAATATATAATATTTACCAGAATAAAATACTCTCTCTTCCTCTAAGAGATGACTTAATTACACAGTTTTTTCATTTATTTTGAAAACCTACACATAACTCCACTTAATATAATTCTATTAAGAATATTCTATTTGTATTCTTTTTTTATAATAAGAAACTAATATTACAAATTAGAATGACATAAATATCCTTACTAAAACACCCACTCATTAAGACGACGAATAACGAGTAGCCTCACTTGTTTCAAGTAATGATATTTTTAAAATAGAAATTTTTTTTTCTTAAGTAATGATACTCTTAAATAAAAATAAATAAATTTTTTCAAGTAAATATATATTTTTTTTAAAAAAATCTCAAGTAATAATTTTTTTAAAACAAAAAAAGAATTTTCAAGTAATTATTTTATAAAACAAAAAAAATTCAAGTAATGATAATTTTAAAACAAAAAAAGAAATTTTGTTTGAAGTCATGATATTCTTAAAACAAAAAAAAATATTTTTCAAGTAATGTTATTTTTAAAATAGAAAAAATAATTTTTTTAAGTAATTATATTTTAAAAACAGAAGAAAAGAAAAATATTTCAACTAATGATATTTTTGAAACAAAAACTGAAATTTTTTTCAAGTTATGATATTTTTAAAACACAAAAAAAAGAAAATATTTTTCAAGCAATGATACTTTAAAGAAAAGTTTTTCAAGTAATTATATATTTAAAACAAAAAAATAAAAAATTATCATGAAATATATTTTTAAAATAAAAAAGACAATTTTTTTCAAGTAACTATATTTCTAAAACAAAAAAAAATTGAAATAAAATAATAAAAAAAATTTTAGTCATATTATATAAAATTAATGATATTTTAATTATAACATAAAAAATTATTTGATCAAAAACTAATTTTAAAATTAGTATTGTTTCTGAGAGGAGCATTAATCTTTCCTATATGTGCCTACATCATGAGCCTATCTTATCTAAGTATAAACTAATTTTTTTAATTACTTTAAAAATAGTAACAGGTACATCCAATTAAAGAAAAAGTGTCCTTTCAAGTTTTCTATAGTAAGAACCTTTCTAATTCTTGAATGAATAAAGATTTTTCATAATGAAAATGAGAACCAAAATATATAATATTTACAATGAACATTTTATTTTCCATAACCTGCATATATAAAAACTTTTACATTATAAAGGGATTAGGATTTAAGACTTGTAAATTGCCATTTTGAGTCTTAGTTTGTAGTACTAAAGTTAGTGACTCAGTTTGAAGATAAAGCATGGATAGAAACAGACAAGTTGGTTATATGATGGAAAATATTGTGCTTCTACTGATGATAGCGCCAATTATTTCTCCTCGTTTTCCTGGGTATAAACCAGAGGACACAGAAGAATGCAGGAGAAATTGTTTGCCTGAGTGTTATTCATTCCCAAATAGGAAGGATCGCGAAGGTTGTGTGAAAAATTGCATCGGCAGATGCTTGAGGTTGAAGATAGGCCCAACCAATATGAACCCAATACTCAAAATGACATGGTGAGGAATAACGGCATGCATGTATTCTCTTCAACAGTTTCCTAAGGGGATGTTTGGTATATTAGTATTATATTTTTAATTTTCTATATGTTTATATTTCTATTTATTAATATTTGAGCATAAGATATATAAAAGTTTCAAAATTTATTTATTGTATCTGTCATAAACAACATACAAATATTGATCTTTTCTCATATCTCATGTTCAAAATTATTATACATAGTTTCTAAGTGTTTGGGAAATTAGGATGCTTACTTATTATTTGCCAACTCATGTGCTTAATTTCTATACAAGTTTTCTCATACTTTTACTCTTAGTTTTATGTTAGTTTGTGTATAAATTTTTATTTATTAGAGTTTTTATTTGTATTTGTATTTTGTTTAGGAATAAATAAATTGAAGGAATCATGGGAATTGAGGAGGAAACTTTCATTTTCCAATGAGCAAAAATTCCTTTCATCAAGAATAGGAAACCTCCTCTCTTGAATTTCCTGAAACCCCCTTAAGTAAATTTGGAGCATAATCTTGTTGTCCAAGAGAAACCAAGAGAAAACCCTACAATTTTTGTGTATGAAGATGTTCTTAAAACTAACTATCTTAATAGAGAAAATGGTCAAAGATCAAAAACTACCTATTTTAGAATCCTTTCTTGGGAAACAAGCACATGAGTGGTTTTAAGGAAGATGAAAAGCATTATTGAGGAGATATAGAGAAATTAGAGTATGACCGGCACCTTGAGAAAAGGAGTGTTTCACCATTGGAGAGGAATTCGAAGCTCGGAAAAAGAAGAAGATGGATGCCGATTAGAGTTTGTTGATGATTGAGATTCTCAATATACATACAGTTCTTTATTAACTCTATCATCTTCTCTTTGTACACTTTTTATTATGAATTTCAAATTTAGTATGGTTTGTTTTGATTCTATAATGAGCTAAATTTTATGCTAAGGCATGTAGCCTCTCCATGATAATTTCGAATTTTATTTCTTATGTGATCAAAATTTCATCATTTCTTTCAAGTATACATTATTGAATTTAATGCCTTCAATTATCTAGTCAATAGTTGAATGAATTTTTGAGCATGTTAATTTGAGAGATGATGCATGTAGTGTAGCCTCATATGATGTATGCCATGAATTGAACGAAAGACAGGAATGTGTCAACATGGTTTGTGCAGTTGTTTTGTGAAATATTATAAATCTTAATTTGCCCAATTGCTTTTAAATTTGCATAGACATATCACAAGTTATTGTATGTTGGATAATTCTAATTCTACTCGAGAGAGGGTCTTAGATAAATTAGAATATTTCGTTGTCAAATAGGATGATAATTGGTTGATTATGTGGTTAGGATTTGGAATTGGATTGATTAGGTGAGTCAAATGCCTTAGTGTTTTCTTCGTGGTTGAAATCTCTTTTCTGTTTAAGTGTTTGGTCAATTCTTTGGTTATTGGTATAATTTATTTGTTTTACATTTTAAACTCAAATCCTCCATCTTTCTTGATTTTCAAATAATTTAGAGTTAGAATAATTTCAATAGTTAATATGTAAAAATTTCTCAGGGGTTTGACATCCTTCTTTATCACTATATTATTTGTTATGATATTGTGCACTTGCGAATTTTCAAAACAATTTTTTGGTGTTGTTGTCGAGAACTTTTTATTTCCTATTACTGTTGATACCAACTAGTTCTAGGTTAATTTTATTTTTCTTTATTTTATTAATTAAAATTAATTAATTATTTTATTTTAGTTTTCTTTTCAGGTTTCCTGAGTTATGCATGAGGTGTACTTGAACTTGGATTTAGTACCTTTTGACCTTGAAATTGAACGCACCTTTCATTGTTTGAATAAGGGAACAAATGAGGAGTCATAACTGATAACGAAACATTGGAAGATCAACTTGGAAACAGGACATTGGGAGATTATGTTGTTCCCTTGGTCACTTCTTTGAGATAAAGCTAGATATTCTTCTAATGGTAACTGCAACGGTGCAATTCAGTGGCATGCCACTTGATGATCCAAATGCTGACATAACCAATTGTCTAGAGATGTGTGATACTTTTAAGCATAACGGAGTCTATGATGATGTTGTTATATTGAGACTCTTTCCATTCTCCCTCAGAGACAAGGCAAAGGCATGGTTAATCTCATGTCGATCGTTAACCATAACTACATGGGATGATATGGCTAAAAGGTTTCTAACTAAGTTCTTTACTAAGCCAAAACTGTGAAGATGTGAAATGATATCACCACCTTTGTTCAATTTGATATGGAGTCACTTTATGAAGCTTGGGAGAGGTATAAAGAATTGCTTAGAAAGTGTCCGCATCATGGACTTTCTATTTGGATTCAAGTGCAAACCTTCTACAATTGTTGCAGCTTACAACATGTACAATGATTGATGTGGCAGTCAGAGGGACTCTGATGAAAAAATCACAAAAAGAAGCTTATGAGTTGGTAGAGGGGATGGCAACTAACAACTACCAATGGCCAACAGAGCAAGTGACACCAAAAAGAATTCAAGTAGTTCACGAACTTGAATCTTTTTTCACTTTGGTTGCTCAAGTTGCAACTTTATCTAAGCAATTAGACGATACCAATGTGAGTGCCATTCGGTCTACTAATGCAACTTGTGAATTTTATGCAGGAAATCATATGGGGGTAGATTGTGAAGTGGGAAATCCATTTGCCAACAATAGTTAGAGCAAGCAAACTTTGTGTCAAATTACCAATGACAAAAAAATCCTTACTCCAACTGTAAACACCATATTTTGTCTAGATTTTTTTATTATTTAAAATGGGTACAAAAATAAAAAAAATACAAAATACAAAAAAGCAACAAAAATATTGAAAATACAAAATTAAAATACAAAAAGAAGAAAATCAAAATCAAAATAAAGGAAAGAAATAAAAAAGAAATAAAAAATTAGTAATATCAAATAAAATAAAAAATAAAAAATGACAAAACAAAAATATTTTTTAAGCCAATCTCTTTTTGTTGTTGTTGTAAGCTCATTTCCCTTTGCCCTTAACTCATTTTCTTCCAAGTCCAACACTACCTAAACTAACCCAATCCACCTAATTGATTAATAACCCTATCCAAATCACCTACCTATGACCCATCTCTCACTTTAACCTAATAATCCAACTTATTTCTTTTCACTTTTAAAGACCTAGCCACCCACTCTATCCCAATAGACCTTTTTCTTCTCTCTCTCCCAATTCCTTTTCTCCCAACACCTCACGCCATCTCTCTTCCTTCATCCATTGTTTTTTTTTTATTCTTCTCTTGTCTCTATCACTCCACAAAATTCACCCATTCTCTTTTTTTATCATCTCTCTACAAACTCACCCATTCTCTTTTTTCTCATCTCTTTCACTCCCTCATCTGTCACGTCCATACTCTTTGTTTTGTTTTTCTGTCCATTCTCTTCTTTTTTTCATCTTTTTCCCCTCACCATTTCCACCCACTTCTCACCCACTGCTTTTTTTTTTCTCTCTCCCCCATTTCCTTTTTCTCCACACCTCACGCCACCTCTCTCACAAAACTCACCCATTCTCTTTTTTCTCATCTCTTTCCCTCCAACATCTCTCACCTCCAGACACTTTTTTTTTCCCTTCTTTCTCTCCATTCTCTTCTATTTTTTTTTTCATCTTCTTCCCCTCACCATTGTTTCCATTTTTTATTTTTTTTATTTTATTTATTTTCTTTTCATTCTCTAATTTTAATGTTGTATTTTGGGTGGCCATAAAAGGATAAGTGTGAGCAAGGGAGAGGGAGAGTTAGTTCTTATGATCATCATAAAGGTAACCATTTTTTCATCCTTGGTTGATTTCTTTTTCTTCCAACTTTCTTTTTTTGTTTATATTTTTTTGTGAGAACAATGATGTATAAATTTCTTAAGTCCAATAATTTTTTTTGAAGAGTTTCGTGAACAAAAGGGTATTTACTTGTTTCAAATATGATTATGTTAATTTTTTTCATTTTATTATTTTACTTGATGTTTTTTTTGTTTTTTTGCTTTTAATATGTTTTTATTATTTATTATTTTTGTTTTTTAATATGTTTTTGTTATTTTTGGTTTTATTTTTAATATATCTTTTTATTATTATTTCTAGTTTTTTTTATTGTTTTTTGTTGTTATAATTTTATTTTATATTTAAGTTATATTATAGTTGTTGTCTTATTTTATTTGTTGATTTTAAAATAGATTATAATTGTTTTTTTATTTGTTATTTTTAAAATTATATTTTGGTTCCAATACTTTTAGTAATTTCATTTTGATCTCAATACTTTTATTAATTTTATTTTGATTCCAATACTTTCAAAAATTTCATTATGACCTCAATACTTTTAGAAATTTTTTTTGGCCCCCAATACTTTTAAAAATTCCAGTTTGGCCCCAAACATTGTAGAAATTTCAATTTCATCCCAATTGCATTTTCTCCAAGAATATTCAAATATTATGTGGAGAATTGTTCTCTCATTTTGTTGAACTTTATGTGAAAACTCATTTTCTCATGTTGTCTCATTTCCTTCAAACATTATGTGAGAATTGTTCTCCCATTTTGTTAAGTTTTATATAGGCTGTTTGGAACGGTTTTTGTTTTATTATTTTTAAAAATAGTTTTTGAAAACAATTCTAAAAAATAATTTTATAGAACAAAAAAAACAAAAAACTTGTTTGGATAAAAATATTTTTCATCGGTGTTTTTTCGTGTTTTTTAGAAAACAGATAACAAAAACAAGCCAAAACACAAAAAAATTATTTTTGTTTTTTTGTTTTCTAGTTACTGTTTTCGAAAAACAGTTTTTAAAAACAACTGATGAAAACAGTTACCTAAACAAGTTTTTTTGTTCTCGCAGAACAAAAAAACTGTTTTTGAAAACACTTCCAAACACCACCTTATTTTCTTATCATGTCTTATCTTATTCATAATCATTATGTAGAGAATAGTTCTCTCATTTTATCAGGCTTTTAGTGAAAGTTTATCTTCCCCAAAAGTCCTAGCTCTTTTTAAAGGTTTTAAGTGGAGATTATCTTCCCCAATGTCCTAATTTCCATGACTTTTAGTAAAAGTTTGTCCTTCCCAAATGTCCTAACTTCTTTTCAAGGCTTTAAATGAAAGTTTATCTTCCCATAATGTCTTAACATTCTTAGGTCAGAGATCATACATCTCACTTAATCAACTTATTCAAATATTTTCGAACTATGTTGACCTTGATTCCTTTTGGGGTACATAGGCACTTACTTGGTAAGACAGTCTGATTATTTCTTTCTTTATCGTTGTCCATTATTATACTAACAAAAATGGGGTAATTAAAATACATTAAATTCTTAAGCACAAACAATTTAGGGTAATCATCCTTAGGGATGGACGTTGTGGGGTGCCTAACACCTTCCCACACGTAATTGATTCCTGAAACCTTCCTCTAGTTCAGAGGGCCAGTTTATCTTTCTTTTTTTAAGGATCCCAATTATCCTTATAAATAATTGATGATGACTCCATTTTTTTCTTTGTATTTTTCCTTACGTGCCTGAAGTCATAAAATGATGGATTTTCACTAACTGTCACGTTGTAACACCAACACATAAAATTCAGGATTGTGAAACCACCAAAATTTCTCATGGAGCAACTCCCAAAATGTTTCCAAGCCTCCACCAAGTTTTCATCATCATCAACAATAAGAGCAAAAGCCGAATATGGAGGAGGTAATGGTCCTATTTATGGCCAAGGTGGATGCTAGACTTCAAGATCATGACAATGCTCCAAGGAACAATGAGTACATTATACGAAGCATTGAAATGACAGTTGTTCAATTGACAAAATTACTGTCTGAAAAAGGATCACTTCCAGGCACCATGGAAAACAATCCGAAAGAGCAAGTAAAAGCCATTACTTAAAAGAAATGGAAGGAAGCTTAAATTACCAGAGAAAGCACCAAAATTAGTAAAAGAGGAGCAACCTATAAGAGACGCAGAGCCCACCCTTGTTCTAAGCCAAACAATGCATAGAAATCCTTTCGTTTATTTTTCTCATACTGCTACTTATGTTCCTCCTATACCTTTTCCTCAAACTTCAGAAAAATAATATGGATAAACAATTTTCTAAGTTTCTTGATGTTTTTAAAATGTTACATATTAACATTCCTTTTGTAGATGCCTCGAAATATATGCCTAGCTATATGAAGTTCATTAATCCAACAAGAGAAAATTAGGAGAGTATGAGACTGTGATGCTGGCTAAAGAGTGCACCACCATTTTGCAAAATAAGTTTCCCCCAGAGCTTAAAGATCTAGGGAGTTTTACTATTCCTTCCACCATTGGAAATTCTTATTTTGAAAAAGTTTTGTGTGATTTACGTGCTAGCATAAATTTGATACCATTTTCTATTTTCAGGCAATTGGGGCTAAGAGAGGTCAAGGCCACTACTATTTCACTTCAATTAGCGGACTAATCCATCAAATACCCACGTGGAATAATAGAAGACTTATTGATAAAGGTAAACAAATTTATATTTCCTACTGATTTTGTGGTGTTAGACATGGAGGAAGACCATGACGTTCCACTAATTCTTGCCCACCAGAAAGGCTTTAATTAATGTTCAAAAGGGTGAGTTAACATTAAGAGTGAATAAGGAATAGGTTATGTTCAACACCTATGAAGACATAAGATTTCCAGAAGAGGCAATCACTTATTTTCGAGTATATATTATTAAGCAATGTGTAGAAGAAGCTTTTCAAGAACATAAAGGACCTGATTCCTTGAAGAACAAGACAGGAAGTATATTTAGATTTAACAGTCAGAGATTGAATCACTACTATGGAGAACGAAAGGAATGTTGCTTTGAGGTGGATAAAGAGGCTCATTCTCTTATGTTCATGGATACAAACTCTCTAAACCATACAATTAAATGACATGGTAGGAAAAGAGATATTAAGGACCATGTCCTTATTTAAAAAGTAGAATGATTACATTGTTCAAATTAAAAACGGGAAGATCAAATTAAAACTTTTACAAAACTAGAGGGACCAAAACTATATTTAATCCTAAAAAACATTAAAACAAAAGACAAATAAAAAGGTAACCAAAAAGATAATTAAATCTCAACTAATTAGGAAAAATTAAGGAAAATAAAGATTTTCCACTTGATACAATTACTTCACGTATTATTAACTTTTACAGGTAATTAAATAATAACTTAAAACAAAACATAGAAACAAAAGATTAATAAGAAGATAACTAAAGAGATAATTAGAGCTCAATTAATTAGAAAAGAATATCCACTATACGTAATTTTTTCATGTCTAACCAAATAAAATTTGCATTTATTAGTACATCAAAGAGTCTAACTGCAATTGGTGTTTCATTTATATTTTTTCGTTCTCTTTTTCTATACTCTAATACTACTTTGTTGATGAAGAAGGGAGAGTAATAATTTCTCTAAGAGAGGGACTTTCTACAATTCATTTCTTATTTATTTCTTGATTGAGTTTGAATTACACTAATTTAGATACATGAATTATCATATTGTAGGTATGTTCATATAACCAAGCATTGAATTACTAATTAATATAATATACATAAATCACATTAATCTAGATACATGAATTATGATATTTTATGTACATAATCAAACATTAAAATTTGACATATAGGAAATATCAAATTACAAATTTCAGTAATTTAAGAGAGTTTATATGCAAGTGTGGAAAAAAATATAATTAATACATGAATATGAATCACACTAATTAAGATAAATAAATTATATATCTTATTTTAGATACATAACCAAGAATTGAATATCAACATCTAGAAAATATTAATTTACTAATTTTAACAATTTTAGAGGGCTTATATTGAAGTGTATAAAATATTAAGAATTTTTTATCTATTAATTAACTAAATATTTGTTCATGTGACTAACACATATATATAAATTTTGTGCTATTAATAGACACTTGGCAAAAAATTAGACTACATATCCAACTTTTATATATAGTATATAGATGCCACAGAGTCAAAGGTATTTTGGTCTTTTCCTTTCTATAAATCTTATGTAATTAACTAGTTAAAATCCTTGGAGAACATTTCGTTCTCACTTTACCTATTTCAAAATTTCGTAGTTACAAAATTTATTTTCTCCTTTTGTTGCTTTTGCTTTCGAGTTCATCTGCATTCATAAAGAAAATAATGTCAATATTGAATGAAATTCTAGCCTCTTTCAGAGAAGAATTTGAACTTTCTCCAAAGTATGGACTAGAGTTTTCCCTTGTTATTGATCTTGACAAAATTACCGAAGATACACCCATAGCATGTAAAACCCTAGCAAAAAATTCTAAAGAAAATATGATGCTAGATGCATTCCATGTGACATAGAATGCTTTGCCTTCCAATCTTTTCCAACCCGTAAGCTCCTCTAGGGATGACTTTTCCAACGAGACATGTGCCCTCCCAACTAAGCACCATCTTCCCTTATCTTGGATCAACCTTTTTGTGAAGAGTTTTTCTTAAAATTAGGTCTCCCTACTCAAAAGCTCTTTGCCTTACCTTGGAGTTGCCATAGTTAGCCACCTTTTGTTTATAGGTTGCAATCATGATGTTTTGATGAAAATCAGGCCTAACTAATCAAAAAAATAGTCTAATTGATATGGTTGTCCAACCCACATATAAGGCCACCTTAGCCAACAATCTCAGGTGATATGGGACTATGATGCTCACTTTGCATATAGTTCCTCTACCTTAGAAGAACATGCGTCCCACATATGGCCCAAATCACCTTCAATGTGAGGACATCCCCAGGCACACAAAACTGTGTGTGCCCATACACGTTAGAGGCCAACTTTGATACCAAAACAAAACTAACTAACCAAATAATTAGTTCAGTGGATAGGGTTGCTCAACCCACATATAAGGCCACCTCAGCCAACACTTTCAGGCAATGTGGGACTATGATGCTCACTTTACATAAAGTGGTATACTACTACAATTAAAAAAAAATTCCCTTTGGCCAATGGAAATTGACGCAAGATTTCAACTTCCTAAACATCAAATTAAACCAGGATGAAAATAGATTATGCAACTCTACAGATGCAATATGGCTAAAATAAGCATTTTTTTTTCTTTTTTGCATTGTCCTCATGTTCTTACTAGTTGTTCATATATAATTTTTCAATAACATAGGCTATAACTATCCAACTTGATTTATTTTTCTACTCAAAGCCCTAACAGCTTTATGGTTTTCACATATTCCCTCATGAACTTTCCTAAGGACATAATAAGCTTTTGTTGGCATTAAACATCATAATGATGGAATTAAAAATATTTTTATTTTTATAACTTGTCCCTATCTAGATAATATCTAGCACAACTTCTCAAAACATTTTTTCTTCATTACAATCTTTTGGTGGCTCTTTTGTTCTCAAATATAAAAGGATAGGTGTCATCCAATTAATAAATTCATTCTAATATATCTACTTCTTAAACACTTAGACATCAAGTGAAGCTTTGATTATAGATATGTTCTTGCATTAGGTAATGACGCTTGCTATTTTGGTTAGCGAATCTACTCGCTTATTCTGAGCTCGTAGAATTCTCGTTACCTTGAAGAAATTGAATATTTGTAATCATGCTTCTATTTTCTCTACATGTTTAATCATGACAATCTCTTTAGTTTCATAAACAGACTTCTCCCATGAACTGATTTACCACCAGTTGGGAATCATTGTTGAGTTAAACATAACGAGCTCTGAGTTCCCTGGTCAATTTCAACCCAGATATTAGAGCTTCAAATTCTACTTGGATATTGAAAGCTTTGAAATTCAATTGCAAAGCTTCTTCCACTATTAAGCCTTCAGGAATTTCAACAACTACGCCTACCCCAATAGTTTCTTCCTCGAATATCCATCAAATAGATAATCCAAAAGACCTTAGGCTCTAGTTTCTTAGAGCTCTCAAGCTCTTCTAGTTTTTCTAGAGAATTTGCTTATTTTCTTATAAGTTTTATTTTTTCATATCAAATATGAAGTCAGCTAAGACTTGTACCTTAACTGCTCGCCTAGGTTTACACTAAGAGCATACTCAAAGAGCTCTACAAACCATGCTACCATTATGCCAGCATATCCACCTCAATTTCCTCAAAGAGCATATTCAAAGTACCTAAACAAACGTTTCTCAACTCCCTCCCACTCCCACAACCCTAAAAAGTGGAAAGAGAGTATAATTCTTGTAGTCTCACTTCAATATTTTACAATTAATCATGATATAAAATATAAAAAATAAAAAGTAAGTGATTTGATAATATTAAGTAATTCTTTTA
>JASKGM010031926.1:0-25342 GCA_034509205.1 Ceratonia siliqua | reverse complement strand
ACATTCTTGTAGTGTTTCTTCCGTCTCCCTGTGGATCGACACCCCATACTATACTGCGATAACCGCGTAGTGTTTTTAGGCGTAATCAAAGAGGTACCAAAATTATTAAGTCTATGACTACAAAATTCTTTTAGTTTAATGTCATTGAATTTGAGAGCTTGGCACTTGTAACTATTGTGGGTACAAAAAATGTTAACAAGCCTTATGTTGATGATCCTCGGATTGTCGAGCCCATTGAAAATCTTCAACTAGTTGAGCCTGCTGAAGATCTTCAACTGTTTGACCCTACTACAGTAATACCTTTGAAGAGGTCAGAAAGACAGAGGAAGCTTGCAATTCCTGATTATTATGCAACGAGTTTCTTAGGAGAACATGACTATGACATAGGACATATGGTTGATCCTATCACGTATCGTGAGGCTGTGACTTGTACTAAGTCTGATATGTGGAGAAATACTACAAAGGAAAAAATGCAGTCGATGCTTAAAATGAAGTTTAGGATCTTGTTGAACTTCCTAGAAATTGTAGACCTATTGGCTACAAGTAAGTATAGAAGATCAAGAAAGATTCTAAAAGAAGAATTAAGTATTTTAAAGCTAGATTGGTAGTTAAGGGTTTTACTTAGAAAGAGGGTATTGATTACTCTGAGACCTTCTCTCTAGTCTCTTATAAGGATTCCTTTAGAATCATTATGACCTTAGTGACTCATTTTGACATAGAACTACATCAGATGGATGTCAAAACTGCTTTTCTGAATAGAAATTTAAATAAGGTAGTTTACATGAAATAACTTGAGGGTTTTGAGGAAAGTGGGAATGAATACTTAGTGTGCAGATTAAAAAGATTCATCTACGGTCTAAAATAGGTCTCCTACCAGTGGTACCCTAAATTTAATGAAGTTGTGACTTCTTTGGGCTTCACTGAGAACGAAGTTGATCAAAGCTTATATCTAAAAGTCAATGGGAGGAAGTTTATTTTTCTAGTTCTTTATGTTATTGATATTTTGCTTGCTGCAAAGGATTTGGCTCTACTGTTTAAAACCAAATAGATGTTGTTTAGAAACTTTGATATGAACGATCTTGGTGAAGTGTTTTTTGTATTGGGGATTCAAATCAATAGAGATAGAACTTGAAATCTGTTGGGATTGTCATAGAGATCTTATGTTGATAGAATTCTAGAAATATTCAGTATGAAAGACTGTAAGCCTGGTGATGTCCCAATTGCCAAGGTTGATAAGTTTAATATTAATCAATGCCCTCAGAATAAGATTGAGAAAGATTCAATGAAGAATATTCCTTATGCGAGTACTGTGGGGAGTTTAATGTTTGCACAAGTTTGCACTAGGCCTAACTTCGCTTTTCTTATAAGTGTTCTTGGGCGATATTTATCTAATCCTACAACTGACCATTGGGTTGCTACTAAGAAAGTGATGAGATGCCCACAGAAGATGAAAAACTATATGCTTGTATACATGAAGCTTGATAACTTACAAGTGGTTGGCTATACGAATTCAGATGTTGTTGGATGTTCTGATAATTTGAAATCAACTTTAGGTTATATCTTCATGTCGGCAGGTGGTGCCATTTCATGGAAGAGTGTTAAACAAACCATAACAACTTCTTCTACTATGTAGGCTGAGTTTGTTGCTTGTTACAGTGCTACTTCTCAGGCTATGTGGCCAAGAAATTTTATCTCAAGACTTCAAGTTATTGACTCTCTTTCTAGACCATTGCCAATTTTTTGTGATAACAATGTAGCTGTTCAATTTTTGAAGAATAACAACACTTCTAATGGATCTAAACATATGAAGTTGAAGTACTTGGCTGTTAGAGATTATATGAAGAATGGGGTCATTGTTGTTGAGCACATTCGTACATATTTAATGCTAGTTGATCCATTAACCAAGGGGCTTAGACCTATAACTTTTAAGCCACATGTCAAAAATATGGGTGTTTTGAGTTCTTTTGATGTACTTGGTTAGTGAGAGTTTTGTATTGTTTCATTATTCTAGCATTATGAACCCTATTATCACATGATTGAGTATATGCTTATATGCATTAATCTACATTTACTTACACACCCATGTTTTATTATCCATATTTTCCTTGACAATTGATACACATATCATTGAATATAAAATATTGTTGGTAGTGTATCTTTGTGATGGTTACAAGATCATGGTGGAGCCAAGACTCAGTGTCAGTCTTAGCAAATTGTGATTAATTATGTCTCACTATTGACACCATTTTAGGATTTTGAGACAATATATATACTAGCATATGTTATTGCTATGAATGAATTTCTCTATTTGGCTCGTGTGGAGCATGTTGAATGAGAGAAATCGTGGTGGACCGAAATTGAATATAGCACGATAAGATCATATGTTGGTGCTATTTTCATGCTACACTATCACATCACGGACCTTGATTTATGAGATTTATAATGTTTATGACCATGGAAGGTCTTGCATTAATTAAGGGTGCAATTACTGCCATGATTCGGCATTTTTAAGTTTCATAATACTGGGCCATTTAGGAAGTATTGTCCCTTGGATCAATGGTTTTTTTTTTTTAATTGTGGCCACATTGTAAAACTTTGTTTCAACCAAAAGTTTTTTGCAAAATAAAACGTTTTATAAATTATATTACGCAATTATTGTAGCCCAAGTAGAAGAATGTTAGAATTTTTCTATTATCAGCTACCACTAATTGGAGGTTTTATGTTTTTTTATAAAATTAGTTGATTATGGATCTGCTGGGAGATGGTTAAAGTCCATGTTATGATCATTGTTATTTCTGGACTTTGTATGCCTTGGTTGTACTGATGTGTTTGGCAGCTTACTTTAGGTAAAATCCTATAAACCCGCAATGGGAGGGCCTATTAAGGTTATTTTATTTTTATAAAAGGTTAGGTCCCCTCTCTAATCCTAACCTAATATGGGAGATTATGATCTCTAATCTTTGGCTTGCTCCATTGAATGTCGCCTTTCTATTTGGAATTGGAGAGGAAGACATTGCCTATTTAGATTGTCCTAAATCAGTGAACATGTGGAAAACAAGTATGCTCATAAACTAATTCTATAAATGGTGTTCTAAATTCATACAAGATATCAATTTTTGCTTATAGATTCACCCTTATTTTCTCATATTTTTAGATTTACGATAAAGCTCAACAGCTACCTCTCCTATCAAGACTTGTCACTTTGGATTGGCAAGGTAAATCTTAGAAGCATGTTTGGCTTCATCATAATGGTACTTGTAGTGACATAGGAGTCTACATTTGGTCTACATTGCAATTGATATTGTTTAAAGTTTTGAATTCTATTATGCTTTAAATATGATGGAGCAAAGCTCCCTTTAAGTTTCTGAACATTAATTGTATTTCGGGTGATGTTCTATTTTAGGGGACTCTTGTAAAATTTATGAATGAATAGTAAGTTTTTAAAAGAGTTTATGTCATCTTTAATGATTTTATGATTGCTGCATCTGCTTGAGCCTGCTCTGAGGCTTCCAAAGTATAGGGAATATCCTTATACTCTGTGCCAGTCACATCTTGAATTTGGGGTGTAAGATTTATAATAATAATTTATAAAGATATTTATTCTCAAGTGTTGAAATGGACACTATATTCCTATACAACTAGGGGCACTTAGTATTATTGGTTGGTGCCAATGACATATGTGCTAGAGGCATCAATTAATAATTATGGTAAAATACACTCAACCCTAACCCCTTGAGATATTAAAATATTACACTCCATCCCATTCTATATTTAAAATAGCACTGCTCTATTTGATTAAATCGACCAACAATAGAGTTAGTATATACTAACGGAATATTCTACTTAACTTGCGTTTAACAATGATTAACATGAACTTTTTATTTGTAACAATTAAATAAAATTTTTATACAAAAATGAGTTAAATTCATGAAATACATAAGGCTTGTGTCTTTTATATTGGACCCACTTATGCACAATATGGGATTCGTTTGAAAATCCTAAGATTACGAATTCAATTTTGAATTCCTATTTTTTAATTTGAGTAGTTTGGAATCTAATTAGAAATAAATTCAATTCTTCATTTTTTTTAAAATTTTTTTCTTCCTATTTTCAAATGAGGTTTTCAAAAGTTAGGAATTGATTTCAAATTAAATTACCATTTTAATTTAGTAATATTCTTTTATTACAATTTTACCATCTTCTCACCGGAAAAACACAACATTCACCAAGCTCCATTTTTTATTTGTCATGGAACAAATAGATTCATAATTTTGTTTTGTCCTCCTCTATGTTCATGATGGTACTGGTTAGGTTTTATGGTATTCAATCATATTAGTTAGAAATGATCAATAGAAAAACAAATCCCACTTAATAACATGTCTTTTCAATAATTCATAATTTTTAAAATCTTTTTCAACATCTCAAAAAGTAATAATAATTTAAAAAATATTGATGTATTTTTTATAATAACCTTTTGCGTTTTATTTCTTTTACAAAAAAATATTATATTAACAATAAAAATATTAGGAATAATTTCATTCAAATGTCTCTAGATATACTAGATTGCATAATAATGTCTAATGAAATTCACTTCCTTTTCTATTGTCTAGAAAACTTGCTTGAAGTTTAAAAAAGCATGCTTTCTACCTTTCTGATTTGTTATCAATTAAAGTTTGAAAGAGCAAATCTTCAAGTTAGCCATATTTAAAATTTTGTAATATTTTACTTTAAAAGTATCTGAGTTCATACTAAAATTTTACAATATTCTATCCAATTCCTTAAGCACACAAAAAATATATATTAAAAACATGACTTTATCTAAGGTGTATTACCACACTACTAATTGGAAGCTTTCTTCTCTTCACTATCACAACTTTGGTTTGCAATGATGGCTCTTGCCTAGCTAATGGGAATCGTGTTATATTTTTAAAAATTTAGTTGCTTTGATTTTTTTTTTCTATTGTGAAAAGGTAAAATATATTTTTATATTTCTCTTGAACTTAACTCATTTTTATATTAAAAAGTACCATTTAATTGTTTAAAAATTAAAAGCACATATGTTTACATGATGGAATGCAAGGGAAATAAAATATTTTATTAGCATATTCTAACACTACTGTTAAAATATATTATTAAACAAATTATTTATATTTACATTATTTATAAAAAAATATTATTATTAAAAAGTTTGATTTAAATAAACAAATTAAATTATATGAAAAATTTTAATTTAAAATTAATTATATATCATATTAGAAAAATACAATGTTGTTTCGTTCAAATAAACTGTGACTAACACAATGTTATCACGATAACAATAACCGTCGCAAAAATAAATGCTTCACGCCAATAGCTAAGGCTTACTTGAGCCGAGCGAGGTAACACTTTGTCCAAGGTTATCGAGTGGTTAGCCACGCACTGGAGCTATGCTAGTTTTTTTTAGTATAAAAATAAGAGATTAAAATTTTATTTTCTTCATTCAAAAACAAAAATAGGTTCAATATCAATTAATTTATTTTAAAACTTTCATATCAATTAATTTCTTTTTATATTAATTGGATTTTAAATATTAATTTTTTTGTCAATTTCTCAAATTAAAATGTATACGAGTATACGAGACAAAAATAATCTCTAAAAAAACCAATTAATATTACAACTATTTTAAAGAAAATATAAAGTTTTTCTAAACAAAATTACGGAGACTTATAGGTTGAAGTATCCCACTAACTTTGATTAATTTATCAATTTTGAAAATTAGGACGCTATTTGTCTCATTCAAATTATACAAGGAAACACCATGTTGGAGAAAATCCTTCACTTTGAAATTTCAAAATTTTTATATTATTAATTTCAACAAGAAATGGAACTCATGAAAAAGAGTGAAGGAGCCAGGGGCTCATGACCTCTGACCAATTGACCAATGAAAAAGGACCTAGTGGTCATTGAGGCTGAGATGAGAGGGGCCATGTAAACGCCATGCAGGATAATCTGTTCAGTCTCTGCTCCCCATTGATAGTTTCTATATTTTTTTAATTTTATTTGACTGCCAGTTTAAATTTGCAAACTATCAATTTTTAAAGCGGTTTAGTATATTGATAACTTTTGAGTTCAAATTATTAATTTTTAAGTATAAAATTAATGTATTAAAGTCATCTCTAAAATTGAAGATTATGGCTTTAAATTTGGTCAAATTATATTAATAAAAATAAAAAATTGATGACTTTTGTTAAGATGTAAGAGATCATCGAAAAAAAAATGAAAACCAAACTAAATATGAAATTTATTTAAGGATAAAAATTTAGATTGCCCTTATTTTTTACATGCAGGAACAAACTAAATCTCAAGTTTCAGAGAAATTATCCACAAATTTGCTTCATAATTTTCTTGATTAGTGAACACTTTTTCTACTGTCTTTTCTTGCTTTTTTCCTTTTCATCTTCTCTGATACTTCATGTTCGTATAAGCTCCATATATGAGGAAAAGTGATAAAGATACACAGAGCATGGCTTAGGGGAAAAGATTGTTTGGATAAACGAAAATTCTTTCGTAAGATGCAGTTTATTTAAATAAAGTAATAAATAAAAATTATGGAAATATATATTAGATAATTTTTAATAAATCATAAGTATGAAATTTATATAATTAATTTCAATGCACAGTTAGGAGTCCTAGAGTTAGTGATGAACCTTTGATCACGTATGGTAAGTTAGAAAGGAAGAAACAATAGTCCAAGGCAGGACCTATAATGTGACTTCAATAAAGAGGAAGTTATTATTTTCAAATTGCGTTGAATGTTATGCACATTTATATGCCTTGAAAGTTAAATAGTACTAAGAGAGAGGGAATAAATTGGTATAATATGAATCAAACCAAATCTTTTTAGATTTTTTAGAAATTATTTGAAATAAAACTTGTGTTAAGAAATATTGTGTTTCCTTTTTGTTGCTTCTCTATGGCATTGACCGAGTGCTCCAGATTTGCTTCTTTTGATGAGTCTTCTTATTTTGGATGTAGTTTAATTGCTTGGCTTATATTGCTCCATCAAGGTGTGTCCAAAAATATATTTTAATGTGTCTTGGTCTTCTCACTGTTATTGCTTTCCAGCTGCTTGTCATTTTGAATTTGTCTTTATGACTTTGTCTTTTGTTTTGGTCCCATGTCCTTTTTGTGTCTTTATTAGTTTTGTCTTCATTCTTCCATCTCTTTCTTCCACCTAGGCATTACATATTAAGTGAATTAGTTGACCAACACTTTGCTTTTGTATTTTTGTTTAATCACCAAACTCTAAGGTCAACATTCTCCCCCTTAATCTTTGACACCTATATTAGTTATCTAAAAACAAATTCCAATAGCCATTTGGCATAACCAAACATGTGCCATCAATCCATCAACATCATCTAGCCAACCATTCATATTCCATGAATTAATAAAGACATCTAGTAACATAACACACAATTTTAGCAAGACAAGATCCAATAAGTCAACTAAACCTATCAACGAAAACATCAAGTTCTAGTATCAACGAATAAAAAAAATCAAAGTTTTACAAGAGATTTCTCCCCCTTTGGTCATCAACAAAAGAAAGGAGATTAGTAGCTAACTAAACCAACAATAGATACTAACAACCACCATGGGGCCTATGAGGATAAGTAGTGTTCATGAGAATTATTCTAGGAAGCATAGTAATAAGGTAGTCATGAATGCCATTCACTCTATCTTCCATTTCAAGAACCTAAGTATTAAGTGCCTCAACCATGGTTACTTGTCCATGTTGAAGGACTCTAACTTAAGCAGCCAACCTGTCCAATTTCCTGTCAATTTGTCAATAAATTTAAAAGCTTACTCAACCTAACTTTGGGTAGCCTAGAGAGCTGGAAGAGGAGCAAAAGGTTGAGGAGGCTGAGTAGAAGAACTAGGGGTATCCTGAGAAAAGGAGGGTCCAGAAGGAACTTATGTAGAGGGAGTTCTTCTTCTTTGTAGATCCACACACCATCCACGAATTTATAATGCATGAATTGGAAGAGGGTGGAGTTATAGGTGAGGATTTTGTCTTTTCTAGAAGTGTTAGAAAATTCCACCCTATAGTATGTAAAAATCCTAGTGAGTAGCATGCCATAGGGTCAGTCTTGAGAGCACTCTTATCCATGTATCCCACTATCCATGAGGCAAAGTTGATCTTTTTCTTTTGGACAAAGTAATAGAGAAGGTATATTTCTCTCTTATTGATGTGATCAAGTGATCTGCCTCTAGGAAGTATAATGGAGGAAATAATGTAGGCAATGATTCAATGGGAAAAGGGTAAAGCCACAACCTTAAACAAGGATCCTCAGGTCAATTTAGCATTCTCAACTAATTTAGTTTTTATAGTCTCATAAGATTTTTTAAAATTCTTAGGCCAATTATTTTTGAAGAGCAGAGATGAGCCTTCAAAGGTCATGCCCAATATCATTTTCAGAGTAAATTCATTTAGCAATATAATGGTGACATTCATAATTGATTCTAATCCATCTTCTTCAAAATGCAAGTTTGCATAGAACAATTTGACCAAATCATTGTACCTCTGATATGCAGCAGAATCTTTGAAGAGATTAGGGTCAAAAGAAAGAAATGATAAGTGATATTTAGTCAGGCAGTAGTTTCAGCATCTTCCAAAATAGTGTCAGTAATGGGTTCATTAAGGGAATCTCCAAGAAGGATGGGTTCCTCGGGAGTGGCTGGTATTTCTTTAGTCCTAACGCCCTCAGCTTCCATGGACAAGTGAGTGTGTTCAGATTTAGATGATTGGGAATGCAACAAACAATGTTGGGTGATTGAGGAGCATCTTCCTCTTCATTAATTAAATCTACCAGAACATGAGTAGAATTTGTGGGTGGTCAAAATTGAGCGTGGATACGAGAGCTTTGACGGTGAGAAAAGGATCTTGTACTCCTTTGGGTTTTTTCCATTGGAGCCGAGAGCAAGATGGCAATTTTAGAATGTTGGGTTGAGTATCATAGTGGCGTTTAGGGCAGATGGAAGAAGACCTTTCAAACTGATATGCATTAGGAATTTTCGGAAATTGGAAGAGTTTATAGAATATTTGTGAAAAAGAAGGAAACCAGAAAAATTGATACTTACCGTTTGAAGAAATTTTTCAAATTGACAATTAAGAAAGATATGGTGCATGAAATTAGGCAAAGGAGCCATAGGCATTAATGAGGATAAGGACAAAACTGTCAATTGAGCTATGCAACAAACAAGGCATTTAATAAGGCCTTAAATGGGTAGTTAACAAGTGATTTCAAAATGCAATCGCCTGACAAGTAAGGTACCTTGAAATAGTGAGGTACCGCATAAATTTTAAGGGAGCTGCTTGAGGAAAATTTTAAATATGAAAATTTATCAAGCACTTAAGAACTGTGAGGAACTTCAGACGTTTTGAGGAAACTATCTAATGAGCAATTTGAGCAATTGCAAGTAAGGTACCCAGGCACGTTCAGGTGCCTCAAACATTTTGAGGGAGGAAGACGAACGTGATCAGAAGCATAGTAAATTATCTCAAATTGATATTCACAATATTTATATTAATTAAACACGGAATAATTAAAATCAAAACATACTATATTTTCATAAGAAACAAATAATCAAATTATTTTAAACATGCTATCAATGCAGAAAAAAGAGTAGCAAAGGGAGAGACATATACCAGATGGCTTAATCCAAGCCATTTTTCATACCAATTGACTTTCTTAGTAGGTTGAATCTTAGCTCATGTAAGGGCTTTGTAAAAATATCTGCAAATTGTTCTTTTGTATTAATGTATTCCGCTTTAATATTTCCTCTAAAGATATCATCATGAATAAAGTGGTGTTTGATTTCAATGTATTTTGTTCTCGAATGTTGTACAGGGCTTTTTGTGAGGTGGATGACACTACTGTAGTTGCAGAAAATAAGTACTTCATTGTAGTTGAGTTGGTAGTCTTCCAACTGTTGTCTCATCCATAAAATCTGAATACATCAGCTACCTACTGCTATATACTATGCCTCAACTGTGGAAATAGCTACAGTAATTTGTTTCTTGCTATGCCAAGAAATGAGGCAGTTTCCAAGAAATTGGCATATTCCACTTGTACTGTTCTTATCCACTCTATCACCTGCAAAATCAACATCTGAAAAGCCAACAAGTTCAAAAGAATTAGTCTTGGGATACCATAGCTCATACTTTGTAGTCCTATTTAAATATTTAAAAATTCTTTTTACGGAAGATAAATGGGATTCTTTGGATTGGTTTGAAATCTGGCACACTTACAGATACTAAATATTATGTTTGGTTTACTTGCAATTAAATATAGCAATGAACCAATCATACCTCTGAAGGCTTTTTTCATTTACATTCTTACCATCCTCATCTTTATCAAAAACAGTGGCTAGACTCATAGGAATTCCCATGGGTTTTGAATTCTCCATGCTAAATCTTTTGATTAACTCTTTAGTAAATTTTTATTGGCAAATAAATATACCTTCACTTGTTTGCTTTACTTGTAAGCCTAGAAAGAATGTTAATTCTCCCATGAGGCTCATTTCAAATTCACCTTGCATAAGCTTTGAGAATTCCTTACACATCAAATCATTTGTACTCCCAAAAATAATATCATCAACATACACTTGCACAAGAAGAAAAACATACTCGACCATTTTTGTAAATAATGTAATACCAATTCTTCTGCTAGAGAAACATTTTCTATTAAGAAATTGATTAATCTCTCACTCCAAGCTCTAGGAGCTTGTTTCAAACCATAAAGTACTTTGGAGAGTTTAAAAACATGGTCTGGATATTTCTCATTTTCAAACCTTGTTGACTATTTTACATGCACTTCATTTAAAAATCCATTCAAAAATGCACTTTTCACATCCATTTGAAATAATTTAAATCCTTTATGTGAAGCAAATTCAAGCAACAAGTGTATGGATTCTAGCTTAGCAACAGGAGTATATGTTTCTTCAAAATCAATGTCTTCTATTTGATTATATCCTTGAGCTACTAATCTAGCTTTGTTTCTTACTATATTTCCACTTTCATCTAATTTGTTCCTAAAGAACCCATTTAGTTCCAATTATAGATTGACTTTTAGGTTTAGGAACAAGAGACCAAACCTCATTATGTTGAAATTGATTCAATTCATCTTGCATAGCAAGAATCCACCCTTCATTCTTAAGAGCTTCCTCAATTTTCTTTGGCTTTACTTGTGATATGAATGCAAGATTGTTTTGTAATTTGAAGGATGATCTTATTCTTCTTTCTTCCATTGGATCTCTAATAACAAATTCATTTGGATAATTGACATTGTATTTCCATTCCCTAGGTGCCTTAATTTTAGTCCTGATTTATGGCTGCTCTTCAATTTGTTGTAGATGTTATCCTTCATTTTCTTCACTTGTTTCCACTCTTTGATTATCGGTTAATGATGCTACAATGTCATTTTTATTAATGTTGTCCAGAATTTCTTCTTCTCAGTTTACTGCAGTAGTTTTCTTCAAAGACATGTTAGTTTCATAAAAAATTTCATGTATTGATTCTTCTACAACTAGTGTTCTTTTGTTATATACCCTATATGCTTTACTAGTGGTATAATAACCTAAGAATATGCTAGCATCAAATCTTGGATCAAATTTTCCTATGTTTTCCTTTCCATTATTATGTATGTAACACTTGCTGCCAAATATATACACATACCCTACATTAGGCTTCATCCCTTTCCAAAGTTCATAGGGGGTTTTCTTAATTATAAGCTGAATTAAACAATGATTCAAAATGTACTAGTATTATGTATAGCTTCAACCCAAAAGTACTTAGGGAGAAAGGTTTCATATAGCATGGTTTTAGTCATATCCAATAAAGTTCTATTTTTCCTCTCAACAATACCATTTTGTTGTGGTATGATGTGCATCCAAGTTAAACTCCAAACCTCAGCAATAAAGCCTCAATTTAAAAGCCCTCCAAAGTGGAAAAACAACTAAAATATAAATGTCCTTGCAGTATAGTGGTAAGTATTTTTTTTGTTTTTCAGAGCAAGGGTCGTTTTCCCGCAGAGGATTAGATTTAGTTGATTAATTACTAATAAAATAAATAAATCAATTCTTGAAATGTAAATGGGGGTTTTCGTAAAAGCAAAGGTATTTAGAAGTAAAGATGAAAGTAAATAGAGGTAATAAGACTAAAGATGCAACAAATAATAAGGAAATTAGATAAGGTGAGGAGTATGGTTGAGGATTCACTCTTCTCCATTGGACAATGGCAAATAATTATCGACAATCACTCATTGTGATTATAAAAATCACAATACTTTCAACTCTCTACCTTAAATACTAACCATAGATAACAACAAGCTCTACAGTCCCAATCTTTCCTTAGGCATTCTGTAAAATAGAAGAACACTCCCTACTTACTTCCTATCCAATGAATAACCTAGAAAATGCTTCCTAGATTTAATCTAATGAAAGCATTAAGGTAAGAAAGATAGGTTAGTCTAGGCAACAATCTCAAACGCTTGGACTATTTAACCTATGTTATGCTCCTCATCATAGTTCTCAAGAATTTAGACATTCCTAATCACTACAAAATGCCACTTATGAATAAGAGAATCAAACTATTACGTATTTAATCCTTTATCCTAGCATTAGATGATTACCTAGTTCATTTAGTTCGCCACCCAAACAAAACCAAGAAATAATCATGAACAAATCAAGTGGAAGAACATAAACAACCATTCAAGAGAAGTTGAATATATCATCAATGAATAAAATCACAAAATCATATATAAGCCATTTAATTCACACCCAACCAAAGGGATTTAGCCTTCTAATATCAAAAAATTACTCATTACAACAATATAATCCATGAAAACTGTAGAAAATACCAGAAGAATAAAGAAAAGGTGAAGAGAGAACTCTTTGAAGAATTCCAAATGGTTGAATATTCTCCAAACTCACTCCCTTCAGCCTTTCTCTTACTCTTCTCCTCTCTTCTAAGCTTTCTCTCTTGTTTCCAAATGTTAGAGATGGTAAAATGAAGTGAAGAGTGTATTTTTTAAGTGAATCAGCACACGCGGGTGTTGCCACCTGACTTTAGGGACTGTAGCGCTCAGCCCTAAGTTCTGAATTTTAGGAATCAAACATGGGTACCACAGCCATTGCACTCTGGCGCAGCAGCACCCATCTTATTAGTGGCCTGAGTTACAGTGCTGGATTTCTAGCGCTGTGACCATGAACCCTGGCTTAATTTCTTTGTGTTTTAGGTGCCACAGCGCCATCTTGGAGTGCCAGGGCACTGAACTCTCGGGTCTAGAACCAATTTTCTTCGAATTTGAGTGTCGCGGCAACTAAGAATGGGCGCTGGACACTCTGACTTTAGTCCAAAATTATGCGATTTTCAGTTATTTTCCCCAAATACTTGCTTTTATAATGCTCCAAAGCATGCTAACATGACTCACTTGATCACATAAATGCATTTCCACTTCAAAACACCTACAAAACATGAAACTAAACTGAGAACACAATAAACTTAAAAGCAAAGCGATTAAATGTAAGAGAATTCAACATAAAAATATAACAAAATATGCACTTATCATGGTGTTCTTGAGCAAGAAATGTTATGAGAAATTCCAAGTTCATTGTAAAAGTTTTCAAATTCTTTGTTTTGAAATTCTCCCCCATGGTCACTTTGAATTTTAGCAATAGCATATCCCATTTCATTTTGAATGTTTTTACACGATATTTTAAATGCACCAAATGCTTCATCTTTATGCAGTAGAAGTAGTACCCATGTAAATCTAGAAGATTATCTACAAGTTCCATCCCATACCTTTTCCCACCAAAGTGGGTTTGAGTGGGACCAAAGAGTTCTATATGCAACAAATCAAGAGGCTTCGAACTCGATACTTCATACTTAGCGTTATATGAATTTTAGCCTTACCTAATTGACATGCATGCATACATGATCTTTTTCAAATTTATTTTACACAAACCTTTAACTAGCTCAAGCTTTGATAATTTTTCAATAAGCTGCAAACTTTCATGCCCAAGGCACTTATGCCATAACCAAGAATAATCATTTATGGAAGCAAGATATTTTATATAAAGTGAATCACAATCAACATCAAGAATATACACATTTTTATGCCTATGACCAATTAAGACTATCTTGTTATTTTTAATCTTGTGGATAGAACAATTCTTAGTTTCAAATGAGACTTTGTGACCATTCTCACACAGTTACTTATACTAATCAGACAATGCTTAAGACCATCAACCAATATTACATCATCAATATTACAAAATTCATTTAATTTCACTTCCATATACCAATAATCTTCCCTTTACCATTGTCACCAAAGGTGACCTTATCACCATAAACTTCTTGAATAGACACGAATTTCGATGAATTTCCATTCATGTGTCTTGAACAGCTGCTATCCAAGTACCATTTTTGTTCCTTGTCACTCTCTTTAAGCTTTCCTGCAGAAAAATCAAGCAACTTTAGGTGTCCAATGTGATTTGGGTCCTTTGAGGTTAACTGAACTTGTGCTTGCTATGGTTGTACCTTTTGGTTCCCACGCAAGCTTTAAGATATTTTTATTTCTTTTTATCAAGCAGTTATGGGTAGTATGATCAAATCTACAACAAAAAATGCATTTATAGAGGAAGTATTCATATTAGAGATATTCATTTTTATATGGGCATTATTATTATATTCTTCCATATTGAAATTTGTCAAGTAACCAACTCCTCTTTTATCATGAATATTCTTTTGACTTCCTCACTACAAGAAAAATCATGATTTGCCACTGATTTTTGCCACGGTATATAAATCTATGGCAATAGCAACGAAAATTGCTACTTCTTTGTCACATAAATAAACAAATTTTAATTCTGATAAAATTGCCACGTTAGTTGCCACGAAAATATCATAACGTGGCAATATTGTCATGACTTTTGCCACGACCTTTATTACCATATCCTTTTGCCACAATCATTGCCACTGAAAAGTGGAAGAATTTAAAATGTAATAAAAAACCATGGCTAATACCGTGGCAACAAATTCAATTTGCCACTGCAAAGTAATGCCATGGCGAATTGCCACGGTATTAGCCACGAAAATATAATAATGTGGCAATATTGCCACAACGTTTGCCATAACTTTTGTTACCATGGCCTTTTGCCACAACTATTGCCACGGTAAAGTGGAAGAATTAAAAATGTAATAAAAAAATGTGTCTAAATATGTGGCTAATTACCACGGTATTCACCACGGTACGCAAATTAAAAAAAATTTAAATATTCAACCATGACTAATTGCCACGGTATTAGCCATGGTAGAAGAATAAAAAGTTAAATATTCAACCGTGGCTAATGCCATGGCAACGAATTCAATCAAATGCTAAACCATGGCTAAATTTGTGGCAAAGAAGTCGTTCTGCCACGGTATTAGACATGGTAGGTAAAAGGAAAAAGCTTTTAAAAAGTAACCGTGGCTAAACCGTGACAAAAATTTGATCTGCCACAAAATAATACTACCATGGCATTTAGCCACGATATTAGCCACAGAATTTGATCTGTTTAGAATATATATTTTTAAAACTAAAAGCCTCAAACTTCCAAGTTCCCAACATTTCCTCCATTCCAAATTAGAAATCGTGAAGAAGAGAGAGAGAAGTGAAAACCCTAACCATTGCTCTACCCTTGGGGCAGGAGCCTCCGTCGCTAGACAAAACCAAAAATTAAAAAAATTAAAAAAAATCCAAAATCTTTCAAAATATTTCTAGAAAATTACCAAACATAAAAAATAACTCAAATAATACCAAAAAAAAAGTAAAGAAAAAGCCAAAAAAAATAGTGGTGGAAGGTAAAAACATAAAAGTGCCATATGAAAGGCAAATGTAGTAAATTATGATTTAATATTTTTAAAAAACACATTGAATTTGATGCACACAAATTTTACTACCTTTTTTTAATCATTCACTATTGTATCATAAGGTTCAAATATCTTACATAACACTTTTAATGACATTTTTTTAGTTCAATCTTACAAAATTTTAAATTTGACCGTATGATTTAATATACTCACCATTTTCGCTTCACACACAATTTTCTGTATATTCTTTTCATCATTTACTAACACATCGTGTAGTTAAAATGTGTAAAATTGTGTCAATCATTTATTGATTGTAGTCCGATCTTCATCACACTAGGCACGCAAACTTAGCATGCAACATACATGTAATTCAATGATCAGATAGACTAAAATCAAATGGGATGATGATCAAACCATCAATTTTGTTGGAAAACTAAGTTTTTATTTTAGAATAACATAATCAGCTTTTAAAACAGTGATTTGCACATTCACCTCTTGCTATCAATTTTTACATGCAGAACTTTAATAATGCAAATTGATATTAAGTTAAAAAATTTTATATATTATAATTTGAACTAATTTTATATTATAATTTTATAAAATTACAAAAGGCTAACAATATTATAACATGTTGTTAACAGGTTAAGGAGTGAAGAAAGTGGATGAGAATGAAAATGTTTACAATTATTTCATGTTTAGTATCTGGTCCACCTCTTTTTAAGAGAAACTATTATATTTTTATAAATAATATAAATATGAATTATCTTTTACATAATTGGACTCTATTGTAAATATTGTTGTCACAATGTGACGGTCGGTGAAAAGCCATCATTTTATGACTTTAGGCGCAAAAGGGAAAATGCAGAGAAAAATGGAGTTGCCACCAATTAATTAGAAGGATAATTGGGATCCTTAAAAAAAGAATGAAAAATGGCCCTTGGAACCAGAGGAAGGGTTTGAGAGTCTAATTACGTGTGGGAAAGGTGTTAGGTACCCCACAACGTCCATCACTAAGGATGGTTACCCTAAATTATTTGTGCTTTAAAATTTTAATTTATTTAAATTACCCCTTTTTATTAATAAAAAAACAATGGAGAAAGATAGAAAAATAAATAACTAGACCTGCCTTACTAAATAAGTGCCTACGTACCCTGAAAAGGATCAAGGTCAACATAGTTCAGAATATCTGAATAATTCGATTAGGTGGGATGTATGATCTCAGACCGAGGAATGGTAGGACATTTAGAGGAATATAAAATTTCACTTAAAGCCTGGAAAATGAATTGGGAATGCAACATTGGGAAAAATATTCCTCCACTAAATGCCCAAGAAAATTGAGACTTTGGGAAAATAAGATTCCACTGAAAGTCAAGAAAAAGAAATAAGCGGGACCTCCAAGAAGATGAACTCCCACTAAAAGTCCGTGAGACTTATGACATCGGGGAGTATGTAACTCCACTGAATGCCACAAAGATTAAGACTTTGGAAAAAGTAAACTTCTACTAAAAGTCTTTTGAAAGTGAGGGAAAATTTATCATTCTTAGCCGAATCTTAATTTATCCATCTTTCAAAAAATGAAATTTTCTGAAAATAATGGGGTAAGGACTTAATTTACTGAAAGTGTTGGTGTTCAAAATAGGACCTTTTGAAGTATAAGGGTTAAAATGAAATTATTAAAATATTGGGGTTAAGACACAATTTATGTAAATAGTGTAACCAAAATGTAGTTTACGTGAACAGTGGACCAAGATACAATTTATGCAAATAAAGGGGTCAAAATGCATCTTATGCAAATAATGGGTCCAAGATGCAGTTTAAGCAAATAAAGGGATCAAAATGTAATTTATGAAAATAATGGGTCCAAGATGTAATTTATGCAAATAAATGGGTCCAAGACACAATTTGTGCAAATAAAAGGGTCAAAAATGTAATTTATGCAAATAATGGGGTCACAATGTAGTTTATGTAAATAGTGAGGCCAAAATGTAATTTATGCAAATAGTATTGAATAAAATCAGGCTTTTAAAAATATTAGAATGTAATTTCTCAAAATGAATTAAGAGATACTAGGCCCCTCTTTGAAATTCACTTAAAATGTTCAATTGGGCTTTTTAGAATCTTTTTTTTTTTTTTTTGCGCAAAACCCTTTGGGTCTTTCAAAAATCCATCTTGAATTGGGCCCTTGGAGCCCACTTAGGAAAGTTCAAATTAATTGGGCCATTGGAATCCCTTTAAAATATTCCTATTGGGCCTTTGGAGCCCAATAAATTTGAGTCTCCTGTCAACTTGGCTTTGAAATTATTGGGCCTTGAACCCCATTTTATTGAAAGAAGAGAGAAGAAAAAAAAGATAAATGAATAACTAAATAGATAAATAACTATATAACTAAAAGAAATGGGATAAGTACCCATCATACCAAAAGGAAACTAGCATGGTGTCATAAAAAGGAGAAGAAAGAAGTATTTGACAAAGAGGAGCAACAAACTACACCTAGACACAAAAAAACATTGGTGCTTTAGATTGATACCCAAAGCCAATCTTCTAAAGGATAGTGATTAAGAGAAAAATCAGTCCAACTATCAAGAAAGTGATTTAAAGACTTTCATCCAATAGTTCAAACTCTGTCAATGAACACTTAAAACCGAGACTGAATTGAAAGGGGTATTTACCAAATATACCAGTTTTGAACAAAGAAAGGTCTAAAGCCACCAATGAACATCTCTAATATACATAGATTTTTTTTAGCAACACATTTTAGTAAGGAACTACAACCTGCTTTTACATAACTATACACCACACACAGGAATAAAAAAATATTGCCAGAACAGTAAAAAATATGCAGAAGCAACAATGCTTGAACAGGAAATAACCAATAACAGACTAAACGACTTTATGAAGGTCCAACTCGAACATGCGTGCAAATCATTTCAGCAAGGAACTCAATCAAAATAGTTTTTTTTCTTTTTTTGTGATAGACACTATTAATGAGAAGCAAATGCCAAGTTCACATTCCTCACACCAATAAACAATACAAAATAATATTAGGACTTAAACAAAAAAGAAAATCGGATTTGGCTAAAAACATAGAAGCTAGACTGAAAGTCTTTTACCCTAATGGCATTTACAGATAACACTATGTCTAGATCAGAAACTAAGTTGACTGACTCAAAGTGAACACCAAACTATATCACAAGCCATTAATGATCAACTATAAGATGAAAATCTAGGATCTATTTATCAAACCAGAACTTTAAACATCAAGCCACTGCTGCAAAGACACTTGCAACCCAAAATGAGAGGGATCTCATAGTTATACAAGAAACAGACAAACAAACGAAAAAAGAATAACCCTGTAGAACAAGCCAAACATACCAAATAGAAAAAATATATATATATACAAAATAAGATGGGGATTCAGTATTTCGAATTACAAAGCAACTTCAAAAAGGAAACAAAATTAACTAAACCCAATTGAATTTATGCATCTATATTATGATTTGGTTTAGATCACAGCCAGACTTTGATTATAGTATGCCAACAAGACTGAATCAGTGACTTACTGCATAATTAAAAGAAAGGAAACACGAGAATGAGTCCAACATAATAGTGAGGCATATCCTAAATAGCAAGCTCATACACCATGGGGAATTAAAAACAGGCCACAATAGAATATTAAGAGAGGATTTTCTTGACAAAAATGCATAAATACAAACATAGATGGCTATTTTAATTCCATAAACCCAAAAACACCCTACCCCAATCAAACCAATAGCAATCAGGCTAGTAGCAGTCAGACCAGTAGAAGTCTCTTTTAAGACTTTTAAAATTACCTTCAACGCTCTCTGAAAGTCTCTCTTTTTTTTTGTGATTCTCTTCATCCCCCAGTCTCGGATTAATTCCCCCTTTTTATAGTCATAGATTAGAGTCAAGCTCCATGAATCAAGTCCCTTCCCCACGACGTGATTCAAACGAAGCTGAGTAATCAGATTTGGAGTTTCCCTTTCGCCCTCCTCCACTGAGTCTTCGAATCCCTTAAATCATGGAGTTGGATGAAGCAAAAAAAAAGGGAAGTTTATTTAGGGTTTCCTCGAAAGGAAACCCTCTCAAATATAATTGTGATTATCACTGGGAATCTGAAAAGTAAACCACAAAATAGGCTGCGTGAATCTGAAGGAACCAGAGATGGAATGTTGCGGCTAGGATTTACCAGCGAATGATATTGCCTAAGGATTTGTGGCAAGAATCATGAAGGATTAGGTGGCACCTCCTTTAGGGTTGCCGTCACATAAATGGGAGAAAGGAACAGATAAGGGAGATGAGTTGATTTGGGGGTTAGAGATTCTAGGGATTCTAGGTTATGGGTTACGGATCCTGGGTTGGATGGTTGTTGGGCCAAGTCCAGTTGAGTGGAGGAGGAAAAGGTTAAACTAGTTTGGGTTTGGGTTGGAGGAGTGGACCGGGTATGGTTTTAGTGGACTGGGCTCCCCCTTTTTTGTTTGTTGGTGTATTGGGCTAGTAGATGATTAGAGTGGGCTAGACCTTTTTGTTGAGGGTTGATTTGGCTGCCAAAAAAAATAGGTTTTGGGCTTTTTTTGTTTCTTTTTTTTGTTTATTTTAATTAATTTTTTTAAATAATATTTTTTTAATTTCCCTCTTCTCTTATCATTTTATTATTTTGATTATTTTTATTTTATATATTTTTTTAATTGTTACCATATACCTCTTTGTTTTCTTTTTGTAATTTTCCATTTTTCTATCTTTTATTTCTTTTTATCTTTTTTTGTTATTTTTTCTTTTTTGAAAGAAAATTGTTAGTTTCAAGAGACACCTGGACAAAATTAGGTTTTCACAATTATATTTTATTTAGATATTTTTTCTCCAAATTCTATTTCACTGTTTTGCATTGTGCGTGTGTGAATCATCCTTTTAAGTGAGTTGTCAAAGATATTGAATGATTTATACTGTTTATCATCAAAAATATTTCACCCTTACGTCAAAACCCATTTTTATATAAAATTAAAAGAAAAATTTTTAACACAATGCTTAACAAAAAAAAAAGTGAAAAAATCAAAGAAAAGGTAAAAAAAAATCAAAAAAGAGAAATTAAAAAAAATATATAAAAGAAAAAACTTAAAGAAAAAAATATAAAATGAAAATAAAAAACCGCCTAGAGACATGGGTACTAGCTTATAATCAACCTTATATATGATATTATCATAAGATACAATTTTAAAATCATTTGAGATATGAAAGATACTATTATAAAATATAATAACATTAAAAATATCTATATAAAATTATTCGATTGATCAATAGAATACTATATTATATTATTGAATTCAATATATTATACATTAATGCAACAAATTAAATAAATAGTAGTATAAGCTTGTAATGGCTAAATGTGTATGTATAATATAAGAAGGGGCTGTGGATACATTTCCAAGAATCGTGCAAATTGGGAAATTGGGAAACTAACATTATTAGTTTAGTTTATATCTTGCCGGTCAAAACTTAAAAGTTATTGAAACTAAGAGACAAACAAGAATTTAATGAAAATGTGATGTAAAGTAAAGCATCATTGGGTCACAACTAGCCACGCTATCTTCAAAAGATAAGACAACTGACCTACTTTTCTCCCATTTCCCTCTTCCCCTTGCCATCTCCGTTCCTTCTTAACAAATATACAGCCACCATTTGCTTCCCCCATTATTCCTCTTCCTCTCATCTACCTTTTGAACTGCAACAAGAATATGCACCAGGTGATATTCGTTCCTTTTTCATGGTCTCAATCTCTTTTTAGCTTTTATTTTCATCTTTCCCTTATTATCTCACTTGGATTTTGCCATAGGAATTTCTAGTTCATGATTAGATTTCTAAACTCTCACAGTAGTGTATTTCTTGTTTTTTTTTAATAACTTGTTCTGTTAGTATTTGCTTGCTCTGCTGTAAAGTGGGTCTTTGTGCTTTCGATTCGCAACTCAATCAATGCACAAATTCAATTACTGGGTTGACCAATCACGGGGTTATCTATTCTTAACATTTAGGTGGAGGTTTTGGCTCTTACATTGAAGCTCCATCACCCAAAATCTGTTAAGAAATAATATTAGAATGTATTTGGGTTTTCCTACTCAGATTGTAAATGTTTGTTTATTTTTTATTTTCTCCAAATTTGAATCCATTTCTAAGATATTTCTGATGCCATTTTCGCCTGTTACCATTGTGGTTTTGTTGATAGCTCGTTTTTGGTTTGAGTCAAAAAAATTTCAGATTTGATGACTTTTGGTTATGTTTCGTTGATTTGGGGATTTTTTCCTCCTAATTTTGAGTTTCAATTTGATATTGTGGTTTTGATATTTTAGGGATTTATATCTTTGAACAACATGAGTTAAGGTTTGGTCTATTTCTATTTGCTTTAACGATGCTAAATAGGGTTTTTCTTGATAAATTTGTAGTTTTGATTTGAGGTTTTTTTTGATGTGCTAGTGGTTATAATTTGATATTTTTCTTGATAAATTTGAGGTTCTGTTTAGGGCATGATTTTGGTTTACTTGTATTTTTGGTTTATCCCTTTTTATGTTAGTTGGGATTAAGGGTTAACCTTGATTAGTTGTGTTGGAATCTACTAGAAAGACATGGGTTGCATTAAGCTCAGTATCCCCTTATTGCATTATTTTTAAAATATTGAAATATATAATTTGGATTGACTTACAAATAATGTAATGTTTGGAATAATTTATACAAATGATTATTCCAATTTATTTATAAATGAAATTTAATTTTTGTAACATAGATAAAAGGCATAGATTCTATCAAAAGGCTCAACAAAATTGTTAAAGGAGCCAAACTTGGCTTTTCTATTCTTATATATATATATATATGGGGTAATTTAGAGATGGAACAAAAACAAAAACTAGGCTCTCCTAACAAGCCGTTGACCATTGAAAAAGAAAGGTTATGATATTAGCATCACACTTTATCCCCTAAAAAGTAATATATTTTAATGCTTGAGCTTCCTGGTGCAGCATAATGCTATAATGATAATCCATATCAAATGCTAGTTGTCTAGTGCTTTTATGACACTAATATATATAATGACACTGATAAATCACTTGTTTATAGCCCCATTCCTTGTGTGAATTTGTGAAAACACATTAAAAGAGCCCAACCCAAACAATAAACAATTTCTAAAAAGCAACACTAAGGATAAGCAAAATGAGAATCCTTCAAGAACTAGATGAGGATGCATATATAGGTTGAGCCAAAAGTAGCTACATCATAAGTAGTGATAAATTGATAATACAGCTGCAGTTGCACCTTTTACAGTCACAGAATCAGAGTTTGGGTACATTTGTTTGTGAAAATAAATGGACAATATGGGTACAAACGGTGAGTACATGAGCATGTCATGGATCACGGCCCATTTATTATGTCTCTCAACACATGTTTTTCTTTTGTCAAATTAGGGTAGTGTTTGGATATATATAATCTTTTAGAAATACCCAAAATCTTTTCTTTAGCTCAGTCCTAAACATTTGAGATGATTAGTTACTTGATAAGACTTTAGAGCTTATTTAACCAAATGGTTGAAGAATTCAAAGCATTTTAAATATAAATGACCTTCACTTCATAGGTCTTTTAAGATAATTAATTTGGTGACAAATTGGTAGCCCTGCCAACAGAGTTAAAGAGGACAAGCCATAGGCCAACCAGTTTGTAGTTTGTAGTAGCGGTCTACCAAAGACTTTTGACATTATTAATTTTTACTTTTCTAAATTCCTATAAGGGATCATTAGTTTGTAGTTTGTAGCAAACCTAGTGAAGATATTCAAGTTTCATAGCAAAAGCTATAAGGGGTCGTTAGTTTGCATATTTTTTAGATTTATCATAAAACTTCATTTGGGACAACTTTTCTAGTGAAATGTTTTATGAATTCTATTTTTCCTTGGTATTTAGTTATTTTTCAAATCTAGATAACTTATTTCAAAATAAAATATTGAATTTTTTGACCTCATAATAAAAAAGTAGGTTAAAAGATAGAAGTAGAGCCAATTTAGGTTTGAAAGCTAAGGGTCGAGTCTAGGAATTGAGGCTAGCCATGTCCATGTCAATTTCTATTATTTCTTACATACGCTATTTGTTAATTTTATTATGGACCCATGATTTGTTACTATTGCATGATCCAAACTTTTTTTTTAGATAAAGGAAATGTTTCAAGACCTAGATGTACACTAGAACAACTCAGAATTATTTGTCATTTGTTAGTTGCATAATTTTTAAATGGATCATAGATATGGAAGTCCTTGAGCATCGTATATGGATGTACAATAGAACAAATGCGAATCATAGCAAGCTTACTATTGAGTTCTTGGATGGTGTTGAGGAATTTATTGCATTTGCGTGTTAGCTAGAAGTATTTTAGAGGGAAGGAAAGTTCAGGTGTCCATGTTTAAAATATAAATGTATAAGGTTTAGGGTCCTAGATGAGGTAAGGGCTCACCTTTATAAAAAAGGTTTCCAACCCCATTATTATTATTGGCATAATCATGGAGAAAATGTACCACAAACTCTTCCAACACATGATGAAGGGAATGAAGTATAATTGAATCCATATGAACAAATAGTAATGGATGTTGCAGGCTCTAGTTTTAGGAGAGATTACATGGCAGAAGATCCTAATCCTGAGTCTGCAAAATTCTTTAATATGCTTAATGCTGTTCAGTTTCCATTGTGGGATTGGTGTGAAAGTCATTATGTATTGTTAGTTGCTGTTAGGTTTTTAAGCATCAAATCAGATTATAATATACTTGAGGCTTACTCTAATGAGATTATTACATTGATAAAGGAGATTTTGCCTACAAAAATTAGATGCCAAATGATTTGTACCAAATGAAGAAAATTGTCTCTAAGCTTGGATGTGGATACCAAAAGATAGATTGTTGTGAAAATGGATGTATCTTGTATTGTGGCAACTATGACGATGCAAGAGATTGCAAATTTTGTAGTAAGAAGAGATATAAAGAGGGAAGGAGTGCACAAGAAAGATTGAAGGAGATCCCAAATAGGCAAATGTGGTATTTACCTCTTATTCCAAGGTTACAAAGGCTTTTTGCTCCTAATGTCTCAACTAAGACTATGCAATGGCATTATGAAATTCATCATGAACTGGGAGTGTTGTCACACCCATCAGATGGAGAAGCATGACCAAACTCATCTAGAGTTTGTAGCTGAACCAATAAATGTGAGGTTAGGACTTTGTGCAGATGGTTTTGCTCCATTTAGTTTAACCTCTAGACATATTCTGGTTGCCCGGTTATCATTACTCCATACAATTGACCTCCTGGGATGTGTATGAAAAGGGAATATATGTTTTTATCCATTATAATTCCAGGTCCACATAATCCAAAAAGTAAGATAGATGTGTACCTCCAACCTTTGATAGATGAACTTAAA
>JASKGM010031915.1:6529-25343 GCA_034509205.1 Ceratonia siliqua | reverse complement strand
CTTACAAGGAAGGGATGAAGGCTTTGAACTCTCAACTGTATCAACCACGTTTCAGTACATCAAGGCGGCATTCACGGCGGTGATACAGCAACCTCACAAGCAGCGGTTTTCTGGGTAGAACGGAGCTACGGTGGGGGGTTGCAGCAGGTCCTCACCATAGTATGGAAACTCCCCCTCAACTTACGAAAATTTTGCTGCAAACAGAATTTGAACTCCTCCACGAACGGTGCCACGGTCAGCATGGTGGAGTTACTGTACCCGACGTTTGAACGGCAACCGTAAGCGGTGGTTATTGGACAGAACAGAGTGACGGTCAGGGAGGAGCACAAGAGGGAGAGAAGCGCGAAGGAGACTTCACTTCCTGGTTGCACAGCAGCGCCGTCGAGGGAGGGAGAGAAGAAGTTTGAATTTGCAAATTGTTGGGGGGGGAATCGTGCAGTTATAAGGAAAAGGAGGAAAGTTTTTCGGGGGTGAGGGAGAGAGGAGAAAAGGAAAATTATTTTCCTTTTTTTTTATTAAATTTGATATTACAATAAATTTTCACATAACGCTTCAACAGAATGGGGGAATATTTCCCCACATAATGTTTGAGAAGATTAAGGAATCTTAGTGTTGAATTTCAACAACCTTTTAGAATCCTTGGAACAGCGAAATTTGAAATTTGTAATGTTTGGGGGTAGAAATAGTATTTTTAAAAGTATTGGGCTCCAAACTTGAATTATGAAAAGTATTGGGGTTAATTATAAATTTTCAAAAATGTTGAGTCAAATATGAATTTTTACAAATATTGAGGTCCAAACTCAAATTTTGAAAAGTATTGGGATCAATTTTGAATTTCTAAAACATTGAAGTCAAAACTTGAATTTTGAAAGTATTAAGGTCCTAAAATAACTAAACCTCATTTTCAGTTAAAAAGGAATCTTCAAAAATGAATGAAAATTATTGGGATTTCCTTTTTTTTGTTTAGGATACATAAATAGGCCTTTGAAAAATCTATCTTGACTTGGGCCTTTGGAACCCAATTCAAAGAATAAAATTAAGTGGGCTTTTGAAATCCTCATGAGCCTTTGGAGCCCATTTGACCAATTTGGTACAAAGTATGAACTTCAACATTAAGTTTTAGGAATGCAAGCCATACATTTATAATTTAAAATCCCCCTATCTGACTATCAAGTGACACCATATGATAATCCAGAAACCAAAAGTAAAGATGTCAATGCCAAAATGGCACATTATAAATGGCAAGACATAATCCAAACAGAAACAGAAAGGAACGAAGCTACTGTGATCATGTAATGCTAAAACACACAGCGTTTTATGCCCATAAAATATAGTCATACATAAACATCAAACATGTAGATAAATCTGAATGCACCAAAACACTCTTTATCTCCAAGCAAACAGACAAACTATAGCTCACATTGATCTAATTAAAAGAAAACAGACCAGTCAAACAGAAATTGCCAGAGTTAGAATCCAGTTTAATTCCGTGGTGAAATCTGCCACCATAAGTTAAACAGCAAGCACCCGGTATGCCCTATAACATGTTTAACAATCTGATTTAATGCTTATGAAGTAGCAACCAAAACAGGGTATGGTCATGTTTCAAACAAAATGGAAAACAATCCTGATATTCCAGCAGTCAAAATGAATCAGGGATTAACACTACCCCTGTGATAGATGATTTAAGAGCAACAATTAATCAGGCAGAAATCAAATTAACATACAAGAGTAATATTCCCAGGATTTAACTGCTAGGTGGGCAATAAAACCAGGCCATGTGTGCAGATCACTAAGACCCTGTTTGAATTAACATATATTCGGCACAAAAAAACAATTCTACCCAAACACCTTTCATCAACAAGCATAGCCCAAACAGAATCTAAGCTTCCAGATTCAACCTAATGAACTGAAAACAGAAGGCATACCAGAACAGTTAGAAAACTAAACCAGAAAAGAGAATGAGGAATTCAGATTATGTATTCCCAGACCATACAGCCAAATTGATTCTGCTGCTTTTTGATTCGTCCTTCCTTCTCGGTTTCCTCTGTTTTTCAAGCTTTGTGACTCCCTTGAAGATTCCAAAAATTCCCCTTCAAAACCGTCAAGCTCTCGGTTTCGTCCTCTCTGATTCTCTAATCCATCCTCGAATTCTGATTTCTTCCCCAGCTTTGCGATCTCCCTCTCTCAAATTCCAGAAATTCCCCTTCCAAGTCGTCGGTTTTATTCCTCTCTAATCTCACGATCTCCCTCTCCCGAAGTTATCTCCTTTTCTCATTTCAGATTTTTTTCCCCGGATTTATAGAAAGAATTCCCCTTTTTCAAACCCTAGGCCAATCAGACAAAATACAGCTGCTTCCCCTAGCAAATCCCGTGGGTAAAGGGATCCTTGATGCGCCTGTGTGACAGTCGAGTGGCATGGAGCCAACAGTACATCTCCAGCAGCATGCGTGAGGGTGACCCCAGAGAGCTAGGCATGGCATGGTGTGGTAGAAATAGGCGAGATAGAGCAGTAGGGATAAAGGTGCAGCGGGCTCAGAGGGGAAATGGGGAAAGATGAAAGGGATGCGGGGGTTGCGTGATGCAGAGACAGAGATGAAAAGCAGAGCATGGTCGCAGAGGGAAAGGGACATTGCAGAGATGTTATGCCCGTGATGCAGAGAGAAAAAAGGGGCTGCGTGAGAGGGACGCGAATCAGGGGGTTATACGGGTTATGGGTTGGACCGGAGTGATTTGGACCTGGGCCGAAGGAAATGGATTGGGTTGGTTTTTTTTGTTCATTGGGCCATTTTTGTTATGTTGCTTTTTTTTTTGTTTCTTTTCTTTTTTTTAATTAATAATAATAATAATATTTTTTTTCATTTTCTTTATCTATCATCACACTTTTTATTACTAATATTTATTATTAATACTTATTTTTTTTGTTATTATTTTTTCATGCCTGGACAAAAATCCAGTGTTTACATAAACAATTATTAAAAATTTAATCACCTATTCAAAAGCGCAAATTGATCTTTACATTACACTGAGAAGCATTTTTTTATTCTTGCAATTATAAGTAGGCTTAAAGCTAAGTTTAAAAATAACTATATTATATATTAGATAAATAATATGTTTTCATTTGTCTGCACTAACCCTTTTGAAAAATCATCAAGTTCTTATATAAGAATAATTAGGTTAAGAGTCGTAAGACTACTATTTACATGTAATAAAATAAAACAAAATATAAAGAAACAAAATCAAGTGGGGTCAAAATTTAGATTCATTCATGTTTTGTAAATCGCGATTGTACATTTACTTTTGAACGATTACAATTTAATTATGTGTAATTTATTTTTGATCACATGTAATCTATCGTGACTGTTTAAAAATAAATAAACGACTATAAGTTAACATTTCTATTTGTGATCAAATTCGGATCCAATCTCTTTACCCCACATGGTATGAGTTGGATATGTCTATGATTTTTGTGTGAGAATACATGTTAGAAATACATAATAAAGAATAATGATATTTTTATAAATTAAAATTTATTTTATCACACATATCTCATCATAATAAATAAATATGTGAATTTGATAGAATGCCTTTGATGAGATAAATAGTTTGTAAGAGTAGCATTATTTTAATAAAATTAATTATCATTGCAAAGTTGGTTCAGTGCCTATTTGACTGTTATAACATTTTCTTTTTTAAAAATTACTTCAAGCATGATAATAAAGAAATAATTTATAAATTTTTATTTGAGTAAAGATATTTTTATCCTAAAAATATTAATTTTTGCTTCTAATTGTTCTTACATGAAAATTTTGTTTTTTACTTCTCTCTTATAATTTAAAAAATAGATTTTGATGTCATTTAAAAGTAATTTTTTGTATCATTTAAATATAAATAATAAATAAAAACATTTTTTTATTAAAGAAAAAACAAGTGGTAATTAATAAGTTAAAGAAAAAAATAAAGACAATTATCAACAACAAAAAATGATTATTAGAGAAACTAATGATGTTCATTTGTGGCTCAAGAGGTTAATGAAGAGTTCCTTCTTGAATCTTTTTCTTGTCTAAGATTTTACTTTTTTAACTATCACGCCTTAATCTTTCTTGGCTCAACTTAGTAAATAAATATGGCATATAAAGAACATATCTTACAGCCATATTGGCTTTGGGGCAAATATAATCACAGGTATATTTATGCAAAGTTAATAAGGAAAAATAAAGAAAATTATCTATGGAAAGACAAATGACATGGATAATTAGGTTGGTAAATTAAAGAGTATTAAGAAAACAAATGACACTGATTTTTGGCTCAACAGGTTAATGGAGAGTCCTTGCTGAATGGCCAAGCTTCAACAGGAAAGGGAAGGGAGAGTTTCCACCCTAGCACAAAATGATGTCCTTTTATAGTGCCTAGTAATATGTTTGATGACGTAGAAAAAAAGAAACATAAAATTACTATGTAAATCATTTCTTCTAACGTCAAATATTATATTAATAGAGTTAATTGAGTAATTAATAGTAAAGACCAATATAAAAGTCATTAAAACTATAAAAATTTAATTAGATGAAATTAAACTATAAAAATTAAAATAAAATTAAGTAAAATTATAAAGATAAAAAATTATATTAGCCTTTAATTTTAATTTTAAGTTACTTTTGTAACTAGCTCGCCTTGACCCTTGATGTATCTTTTTTTGAAACTAAGTAAATAAATATTGTATATAAATAACTTATGATCATAGAATATATGTAGATCAGTTTTAACTGCGTAATAAGCACAAGAGATGGCTGTGGCTGTTAAGTATGGTTACCTCTTCAAGTGATTTGCTGTTATCATTCTTCTTACCACCATTTGTGAGTATGCCACACTTGTGCATACCTAGGTTTCTTTTTACTTTCCTCTAAATTATACTATCTAAATTTCAGATGAAAAAAAGATAGACTAAATGAGTAAATCCCACACTAAATAAGTGGGCCCATCAGATCAGTGTATGAGCTTCAATGGTTTATCACTTTTTTTCTAAAATTTATTATAATACAAAGGATTCATATCTACATATAAATAAATTTGTATTTGTATTTGTATTTAATAATAAATAATTTTTTCACCTAAATACAAACAAAAATGAATCTAATTTTTTTTCTTTAGGGTCATTTAATTTTCGGCTCTTCGTAACTTTTATTAAATTTTGAACGACCACAATTTAAATATATTCATATTTTATTAAATAAATTATAATTATTTAAAAATAAATAAATAATCGGGATTATAAAAGATTCGATACAAACACTCTTAAATGTAACTTTTTTTTTTTGGCCATTTCTAAGCTACCACCCCCACCTCCTTTTTTTTTTTTTACTTTTTCTATTTTTTATTTTTTTTTCAAAATTGTTTTACTTTTTAAAAATAATTAAGTATTTTTTTATCTAATATATTTTTTTCAGAATTTTTTAAAATATTTTTCAATTTTTTCTTGAATTTTTTTACATCTCTATTACTATTCATCTATAATTTTTTTTTACTATTCATTTGTAACTTAAAAAATTTTACAAAAAATATAAAAACATTTTCAAAAATTCTGAAAAAAATTTATAAAACTTAATTAATTAATTTTAAAAAGTAAAAAAAATTTAAAAAAAATCAAAAAAAATATAAAAAAATTTTTAAAATAGAGCGGTAAGTTAGTAAAAGTCTTTTTTTTTTTTTGTGGGATGAAAGAAATAGGAAATGGATTTCATTGCGAACGTCTAAGCTCAACATGGCATGGAAGATGTGTACGGTCAGATCATTTTGACGCGAAATGCAAAGAACAAGAGGGAGCTGTCGGAGGCACATGTCAACCCTTATTGACCAATACAAAATGCTACTGCTACTTCCAATGTTAAAAATTACTCTATTCATTTTAAATTATTTATCGTTTAAGATAATGGCACAAGAATTAAGATAGTTATTAAATAATTTTAATTCTAACATAAAATAATTGTACTGGACTAAATTATCCTTATTAAAGTCAATTTAAACTCTTATTACTACTCTATTGAAGATAACAATAAATAGGGTAACGTTGAAAAAATAACAATTAATAGTTCATTGATAATATAAAACGACAGATAATTTGAAACAAATTAAAGCTCCTAAAATGACAAATAATTTGAAACAAATTAAAGCTCATAAAATGACAAATAATTTGAAACGGAGGGAGTAACTCCCTTGCTCTATAACTAAGTCAGTAATAATGAAGAGTAAATTACTGTTTAAAACCTCAAGGTATTGTGTTCTAAAATTATGTTTTGTGAGATTTTATTTTTTTTATTGTCATTATGAGACATCAAAAAATAAATTATTCTTTCCATTTTAAAATAATGCTCCGTTCATTTTAAATAATAATCGTTCTAAGAATTTTAATTTATTTCAAATTATCTGTTATTTTATATTATCAATGAAGTATTAATTATTATTTTTTTAATTCTACTCTTATTTATTGTTATATTCAATAAAGTAGTAATAAAATTTTAAATTAACTTTAATAAATGTAATTTAATCTAATACAATTATTTTTTACTATAATTGAGATTATTTAAAGTTTACTTAATCCTTATGTCATTACTTTAAATGTCAAATAAAATAAAACAGAGTAAGTAGTTGTTTTAGGAATTTTAATTTGTTTTAAATTACTTGTTGTTTTACATTATCAATGAAACATTAATGATTATTTTTTTAACTTTACTTTTATTTATTGTTATCTTTAATAAAATAATAAGAGTTCAAATTGACTTTAATAAAGATAATTTAATATAATACAATTATTTTTTACTACAATTAAGGCTATTTAATAACATCTTTAATCCTTAGATCATTACTTTAAATATCAAATAAAAAGAAACCGAAGAAGTATCATTGTCAAAACAGGCTGACCTGGCCCAACCCTCCTCAGGCCACAAGAAATGGGCCAGGTAGAGCCAGGTCCTTTTTTTATCAGATCTTAATTTAAAGGTCCTATCCCAGTCCTATAGGGCTTTAGGGTTTAAACGGGTTCAAAAGAGTGTAAAATGACCTAACTAAGAAAATACATAAAAGTTAATCACAAAAGTTAAAAAAATATATTCTAAATTAATCAAAATAAGTATATATCAATACAAATAAATTATCCATAATAAAAAACAAGTATAAATTAAATAATAATAATAATAATATCATAAAACTATTCTAACTCAATATTATAAATTAAAACATCTATTAAGCATTATATTCAACAATGATATTTAAATATGTTTCAGATGTTGCACCTATTTGGTATTTTAAATCATCTTCATCTAGCATATAAAAAGATTATATTTCAATATTGTAACACGTTCATATACTATTTAAAATAAAAAATTTGAAAAAATTATTAAAGAAAAATCCGGACTGGAAGGCCAAGCTCGGCCATTTTCAAGCTAAGTCCTTATAAGCCTAACTCTTATAAGTTCAACTCTTATAAACCTGTTTAAATTCAGACCTTAATTTTTAAGACCCTAATCCTTCAAAAACATACTAGCCTGTCGGACCAGACTCAAAATTGACCGTATTAGGAGGGAGTACATTATATTATGTCTTTATAGTACACAGTATCTTTGGAAGTGCAGAATTATTTTCTAAAATTTTGTAAAATCTTTCAAAAGGCCAGATATGTTGCGTTGATCATAGTCTCTAATTTTATGAATAACAAAAGCAGTTTGTTTATTCAAATCAGCAACAGACAATGCCACTGAAGGCTTACAAGGACACCATAATATTCAATGAAAAGTATATGCAAAGAGACAATAATATTCCAGAAACTTGCAATTAAAAAAACTGAAATCCATAAACTTTGATCAATGTTCTAAACCCCAAAAGATTAGTTCTATATCATCAAGAAGTATATATGAAACTTCTTATAATATATAAGAACCTGGTTTGAAACAACTAAAATTTGTTACTTCATTAATTTGAAACAACTAAATTAAAATATTCTTTCCCATATGCAACATCTGCTCTTCTTCAGTGTGACTCAGTCAAAATATAAACAAATAAGTTAAGGAATAGACTGACGTGAACATTTCGCTTAGTAAGTTAAGGAAAATTAAAGAAAATTATTACGCAAAACACAAATGATATGGATTAGCTTGATAAGAATAATGCAACTTACACAAATTTTATTTGCAAACTGTGCATAAACTGATAAGATGACTGCAGTCATTTTAGTAATTTGTATATAATTTGTGAATGAAGTTTCTGCAAAAAAATTTACTCCCTTGATAATGATTATTAAAGAAACGTCTAGTGATGTTCATTGTTGGCTCATCTGATTAATGAAGAGTTCCTTCTTCAATCTTTCTTGGCTAAGATATTATATATTACTTGGTAACTTGCACGCCTTGCTGTTTCTTGGCTCAACTTAGTAAATACATGTATAAAGAACTTATCTTATAGCTATAATGATTTTTAGACAATTTAAAGGTATTAATCAGTTCTAAATAGATATGCTTACCTCTTCAACTTATTTGCCGTTATCATTCTTCTTACCAACATTAATGGAGGGTAATGTCTTATTATGTATAGAGTATCTAAACAAACTTGTGCAAGTCTATGCATTTAAAAAAAAAAAATTGACAGTATTAATTTTAGACAGAGAAAGACACAAATATGGATTCGGTCTTTTTTTGACTGGTCATTTTTTAATCATGACCATTTATTTATATTTAGATGGACACGATTTTTTATTACATGTAATTAAAAAAAATTGGATTACATACAATCAAATTGTGACCGTTTAAAAATAAATAACCAATTACAATAGACTTAAAATGACAGAAAATAACTTATCCACTTTTGAAAGTCACTATATGTATAAAATTCACATTTAATAAATAAGTGAGGTCAACTATTCAAGTGTTAAGTCTCACGTTTTGTGTCTTTCTCTCTCCAAAATTGGTTCTATTTCATCGAGAAGTATGAAACTTCATGTAATATATAGAAGATTGACTGCATAATTGAAAATGGTTCCTAAAAGTATTATGCAGATTATTATACATTCTTTAACAACAAAAAATCAGTTAATTGAATAGTGACGTGGTCTTGCCAATGACTTATAGGTCTAGCTGCAACACTTCTGGTATTAATTATCAGAGGACTTTGAGATCAGGAGTTCGATATATTCCCACCATTTTCCCTTTCCCAAATTCTCAGCACATAGCGGTCCTTTGAGTAGCTCTTGTTCAGCAATTACAGTAGCAAACGCAGTGAGCCCAGAACCCATGACACCCTCCATGAAGAGCTTCCTCCCATTCTCTGCATTGTCTGTCACAACGTTCCGTTGAGAACCTCCAACACCACCCTGTCCATGTTTTGCTTCTTTCCTGGCACTGCCTTCCACTTTTTATTTCTGCTTCATTATTTAGAGAAAGCACTGGAGGGGAGGAAAATAATTAGATATATATAAATATAACATAGTTGCTGATTTATATGATCTACTAAAATGCTTAAATCAAATTGAAATCCATCTTTCTGATAATTCCATTGAATGAGACGGATTTGGATTCCATTATGTTCTCAAAAAACATAATGTGATCATGTTCCCATTTTAGTGTAAAAAAACTAAAGTGGAATCTACTTTTTTAAAAAAGTGGGACCTAGTTAACAAGGTCCAACTCTCATTTTTATATTTTAAAATAGGAACATAATCTTTGAAAACATAATGGGATCCAAATCCGAATGAGACCATGTTACTTATTATTTAATAAGTATGGATATTGACTTGGATAATAGGAGACATAATATGGAACAAAAATTACAACATGACAAAATAATGTATTATTTAAAAGCAATTTATGTTAAATGATGTAAACACGATTCTGTGACATTAATAGCACGTCCACAATATAACAGTGCATTTATTATTTATTTATCATAATAGTGGGTGTCCTTTAGAGAACCTATGAATAAATCTTTTAACAATGTGTCATGGGTTCAAATTTGTAGACGCCCACTATTAATGACAAATAAACAATAAGCGTGCTGTTATACTTTGGTCGTACTATCCTTATCACATAATTGTGTTTACTGTGTCTAACAATTTAAAGTGTCATGTATTTGATATGATTATTGAATGTATATCAAACACAACACCATTTCATTTTTTAAGCATTTGAGCTTCATAGCTTATATTATAGTTGAAAATTAATCTTTAGAAGAATCCATGCTTGTAAAACTTAACATAAAAAATAAAAGCATTTGAAATTGAGAATTATGTAAAGCCACCTACCATTGTTCATAAGAAGGTTAAATGTGAGAAGCAGAAGGAAGAGGTGAACAAATTTAGAATTGAAGGCCATTGCATCTGTTTTCTAAAGAAGAATGACAAGAATGAAAATATATATCAGATACATCAATTTGAGAAGCCTCTTCAGTTTGATTTGTTTTAATATGAAACTAAGTTTAAATTAATAGAATTTTGATGGGTATATACCAAGTATGATTACATGTTTTCAATGATTATTTTCCAACATCCCAATAAACATTCATTAATTTTTTTACTAGAATTCCTTGCATTATAAGCAACCAGATCATTTGTTGCTCTTGCACATTCCCAAAGATTACCAAATTTTAACTCCAACTAATACAAATATACAAACGTGGATTCCTAATAAAGTTGATTTGGTAATTGAATTCCAAGGAACTAACCCATTTGTGAAGATAATGAATGCAGCTTTAATGATTATCAATTCCATCCCCATATTTTTTACTTCACAAGTTGTCTTGATTGCATAAGTTTGGGCATATTTATTCTTTGAGTAAATTTTTCCTAGTATCCTCAAATATATCGTATTCTATAATGGTGCCTCATGAGATATTACTTTACTTTCTTGTGTTATTATAAAATATTGTTTTAAAATTATTTGATATTCAACATACAAAATAAATTTTATAAAATATTAATATAAAATATCGTATCCCTTGAAGACACATAAATAAAATTATCACTTATTATTTTTACACAATAAAAATTAGTTGATATAAATTTACAAAATATTATATAGAGAGTATGAATCACTTAGTAAATTTAAGCTTAAGCTTACAAAAAAAAAAAACTCTTGTTTATAAAATAATTAAACAAGCTTTTGGAGATTAATTGGTGGAAACTTTTTTTTTTATCATTAATCTCATTGGAATAACCCATCTAAATTCTAGAAGACCATATAAGGCTATTATCGTTATTTAATTAAACAAAATTACCTTACTACACATTAAGTCCCTAATCAAACTTCTTTCATATGCATTTTTATTTAATTCTTTTTTCTGGGGTTGTTTAGGCCATTTGGTGTATGATACAAGAGTGAATCACAAACAAAAGGAAAACTAAACATTATCCATATTTTAAATAATGTGTTTATTATGTTGTATTTAGTGTAACAATATACTCGCACCCAAATATTAAATAAGACTCATAATAAATTAGATATACCCTATCATCTAAATGAGAATATATTGTTACACCGAAATGTAGCTTATAAAATACTTGAAATAATTCGCCCACCAAATTTATGATCTCTTGGTTCAAAGTGGGAAATCACAGTTTGGCATATAGTTAGCAAAACCAGAAGTGATGCCTCAAGAATCTGAGGTTGAATTAATAATACAAAATCTGGAACCATATCCAAGAGAAAACTCAAAAAAAAAAATCATAGAAAACTGGGAAATTATTGAAGAAAGAAATGCAGAAACTGAAGACTTTTTCTTTAAACAATGTTCTTACTATACGCCACGTTCCATCTGAAGCCAAAAGTTGCATCCTTCTGCATTATTGGTGGGGAGAAATTTTTAGTGGACCTATCCTACATATTTTTTAAAGGGGTGACCCAAAGACCATTTAAAAAAGTGAAGGCGAGAGTTTTGAGGGAATGCAATAAAGAAAGAAAGAAGGGGAAAGCAAGAGAGCGTGGCATTTTCTTACCCAGTAAGAAATGGGCTGACGTGGGGCCGGCATATTAAATTTTTTAAAAAAATGAATAACAAATATTTTTAAAACTATTTTGAGAGAAACTTAATCTTAATTAATAAGTAAAAGATATTTTTACTATATAAATTAAAAAATAAAAAAAAAAGTCTGAAAATCTATGTGACAAGTATTAGTGGTTTCTGTCTTAACCAATTTGAATAAGCAACTCCCACACCACCTTTTGTAATTAATAACTTTTATTTTAAAAAAAATATTTTATTTTAAAAGAATATCTTATTTTTTAATATATCAAATAATTTCATAAAAATGATTTAAAATAATATTAAAAAAGGTAACATTTTATGAAACAATATTTTAAAATATAATACATTTAAAAGCATAAAAAATAATTTCCTCCTTTAATTTTATTTGGTTGAGTAGCATCTTTAGTGATATTCTCTTGAACCTAATAAAGCATATAGGCCTAACAAAAGGTGTGATATATAATATCATATTCACATGTTTAAAAATCTCTATTGTATTCTATTTAAAACTAGAGTGCTGGAGATCATAGATAGGGCATTCGGGGAAAAGGCCAAACGGAGATAAGGGCTAAGGCTTTCTACTTCTTATTTTCTCTGCCTCAACTAAACACATAAAAAAAAAGTTTTTTTTGGTAGGTTTGAGATAAATGACGAATTTGAATCTGGTTTGACAGGTTATTTATAATTTATTGTGACTGTTTGTGCACATATGAACTATCATAATAAATTTAGCAAAGAAGTAACATAAAAATGTGCATCCCATTGTAATCGTTCGACCGAATCTAGACTCAATAAAAGACTCACAACAACACTCTTCTTTATTTAAATGAATCCTAACACATCAATTTTAAAATATCAATATAATTTTGTTCGTTGTATAAATAATAATTCACAATTTATAAAGTAATTATTTAATATAATACCAAAATTGTAATTTCATTCTTACAATGAAATATTTTGGATAGTCAATTTTTTTAATATGTTAAGATCACCTCGAAATTAATCAAATTTCTCATAACTAGATTATACCAATCATTTTGAATAGTGAATTTCACAATAAAATTTTGTTCATTTGAAATAAGTAAAACTTTTAAAATTCATTCAAGAAATAATGCTAACTCAAAATAACACATGTAGAGAGAAGCATCTATCTCCATTAACCCAAAAGAGGGAAATAACATAAAAAGAATATAAAATATTTTCTTTTTTTGGTTAATACTTAAAGTTATATATAATATTTTTATATGTATCTTATTTCAAAATGATATTTTATAAGAGTTATATTATTTTATAGTATTATTTTTAGAGGATTATTATGTTATAGCATCATTTTTATATAACTTTTGTATAGTAATTTTTGGTTTTATCTTTCATTGTTCTTTTTTTATTTTGTATTATTTGGATTATTTTTTATATATGATAATATTTTAGAAAATTTTTAAAAAATTTTTAAATTTTTTACTTCTTCTTTAAACAATAGTTTTGCATAGTATTTTTAGAATGGTAATATTAGACTTTAAAGAAAAAGTAAAAAATTTTAAAAAAATTATTAGACATAAAAAATAATTAAAAATATAAAAAAAATGATAAAAGATAAAAGCAAAAATATGTTGTATGGAAAGGGTGATATATTACAATAACCCCCTTATTTTAAAGTATGAATCTAGAATTATAAATTGGTGCATATTTTCTTACTGTCCCAAAATTAAAATGGGACGGAGAGTTTAAATTTTTTTAAAAAAATAAGTTTTATATTTTATAATTTTTATAATTTTTTAATAATGATAAATTAATAATAAATTAAAACAATAAAAACAATAAAAAAAATAAAAAGAATTATACATTAAAAAAAGTAAAAATTTTGAAAAAAAAAAAGAATATTTCAAAAAAATATAAAAAATTTTCAAAATGTTTTTTAAAAAATATGATAAATAAAAAAGAAAGAAATAATATAAATAGCAAAAAAAAAAACTCAAAACAAAATTAAATAACATATCAAAAAAAGAAAATGATAACAGGAGAAAAGGAAAAGTAGGTTAAAACAAAAAACTAACTCTAAATGCATCAAAATTTTTGAAATTATTCTGGTAATCTAGTTGAGTGAAACACATCGTCAAAAAAAGAGAAATGCTGATTGAAATTTGACAGGAAAAGGAAAAACGAAAGTAGATAATGGAATAATTAGAAAAAAGTAAAAGGTTTAGATTCCAGCCCATTAATAAACACAAAAGGAAAATAGCACTACTTCCAGAGCAACTCTGTTCCCACTGTCTAAACAGAGACCCTATAAGATTCACTCTGTTTCCCTCTATTCCTTTGAGAGCTCCTCCGAGCCTTCACTTCCTTTCCTCTGTTTCCATGCTTCCAACTCTAGAAAATACTTCATTTTCTCCCTTCTCTGCTTTCAGAGACATGGTTTCTCCTGCTGCTCTAGACAACATAGACCCTTTTGAGTGACACCCATAAACTCTTTCTCCTCTACCAGAATTTCTCTGAAAATCCGCAAAAAAAAAAAAAAATGGATTCATTTAGTTTCGGGAACCTGCAAGTGGAGAAGGCCAATGCAATCCTAAAACAACGCCAGCTTCGAAAGATTGCGAACTTGTTTCGGTTTCTTGAGGTGTGTGTTGTTTTGATCTTGGTTTCCAGGCTTTCTTTTCAACTCCCAGTTGCCTTCAAGAACTCCAGCGAGTATTTCAAGGACTTCTCGGTTTTCGTGGGGAGTCCTTGCTTTGTTTTTGTGATTGGAAATGTCATAATCATCACACTGTTTGCCCAGTCTGGCCAGTTCTCAGCTCTGGGTTCTAAATCAAAGAGTCCAGTGTCTGATCATTACCAGCAGCTCATTCAGAATAGCACAAAGAATCAGAGAATCGAAAAAGACCAGAACATGTACCCAGAAAAGCAGAGCATAATAACAGAGGATGCCATAATGAATCAGAAAATTGATGGAAACCAGATCAAGAACCAAGAAAATCAGAGCATAGAAACAGAGGATACCAGAAAGGGTCAGATAATTGATGAAGAACAAATCAAATACCTGGAAAAGCAGAACTGGGAATGGAAGCCAAGCATAAGAGGAGAGAACAACAGAAAGAACCAGAAAATTGAAGGAGGCCAGATCAAGTGCCTGGAAAAACAGAGCATAAAAACAGAGGATCGGATACAGCGTCAGATAATTGGTGAAGAACATATCAAATACCCAGAAAAGAAGAAATGGAACTGGAAGCTAAGCATAAGAAAAGAGGATAGCATGAAGAAGCAGAGAATTGAAGGAGGCCAGATCAAGTGTGTAGAAAAACAAAGTATGAAAACAGAGGATCACCTAAAGGGTCGAATAATTGATCAAGAACAGCTCAAATACTCAGAAAAGAAGAGATGGACCTGGAAGCCAAGAATAAGAACAGATGATACGATGAAGAACCAGAGAATTGATGGAGGCCAGATCAAGTGCACAGAAAAACAGAGTATAAAAACAGGGGAAACCAAATGTTTGGAGGTGAAGGATTACAGAAGGTCTCAGACAGAGAAAATAAACTATGTTCACAACGAAAAACCACGAAGTTTGTTACTCAGGTCAGAGACAGAGAACAGAAGGATTTCTAAGAAAGTGGCAGAGACTTCATTCCCTGAGGATGGCATGAGTAACGAAGAGTTTCGATGCACTGTTGAAGCTTTCATTGCTCGGCAACAGAAGCATCGAAGGGAAGAGGAGTACTCAGTAGTTTGAAATCTAAAAGCCTTCTTCCTAAGGGGAATTAATCTTCAGCATGTACATTGGTTAATTGTAATTGGGATGAAAAATTTACCTGTAATTGCTGATGTTTGTTTTCTTTTTCTTTTCATATATATATTTTATATCATACTCTAATGAATGTGAAAATGATTCTATGAACAGGTTATGGCTTCTGTTTAGAATATCAATGGAATTTTAGTACTCTATTAGACAAACTAGCTTTGTGTTTATCATATTATGTGGGTAATCCGATTCTTAGAGAAATTTTTTCCAATATGCATAGACTATGAAGCACAAGCAATTCAAAAATGAAGCCATGTTTGTATATGATATGACATGACATGACATTCAAAATTATACCTCAACATTTCATGTTTGATCGTGTTGCATTATCCAAGTGCATGTGAGTTTTCATGTTTTCTAAAACATCACGTTGATTATGTTATAAGTAAATATTTGTATATATTCTTACATAGTTTTGCAATAAAACAATTTATTTGACCGATTCATTTGAAAATTCTATCTATTTTCTCCTCCTTTTTTTTTAACTATTGTTCAAATTTACACAACACATAACATAGAGTATTAAGCTATGGGAATTTCCTATTGTGGATGTCATTCTTTGAATTGGACATATAGTAAGCATTTTGATGTTGGGTAAGGAATGGGTTTGATTTAAATTTCTCATAAAATACAAACACTTCAAAAAACAGAGTCATGTTCATGTTTAAAATACTTATCCAAGGCGTATATTAAATATGACTTCACATTTAAAATTGCATTTGAATATTTTATATTTAGTCATGTCATAATATTCATGTTGGTATTGTATTATAAGTTCAATGAATTTTCATGTTTCTTAGTGCATAGCTTAGGGAATAAAGCTAAGGGAACCTCCAAGAGAGAATGACATTCTTTGTATTGGACATATTACAGGCATCTTGATTTTGGAGAAGGAATGAGTTCCATCTTATATTCATGTGATATGCTTTGATGCCAAAATTGCCAATTGGAACATTCAAATTTCTAAGGGACTTGTGAGCTGAGTTGTATAATTGCTTTATGGTACCTATTTTATAACAATTCGAATTTAGTGAGAAAATAATTGATTATCTTTTTATCGTGACTGTTCATATATGCATAGACGATCATGATGAGACGTGTTTTTTTTGTTAAAATTATCATAGTCATTCATGCACATATAAATGGTCTCGATGTGTCAAAAATAATAAAAAATAATTGAAGTGAAATCCACATTATAATAGTATTATATAAATTTTTTTAAATAAAAATTACAGAAATTAGTTGCTTTTGTTTTGATTATATAAATAAAAATTGCAGAAATTAGTAGCTTAGTGTCATTCATGCTTTTTCTCACTTTCAATGGATAAAATGTCACTTCCAAGTACTTACATCAGAGGTGGCAGATTCTTAATAAATTAATTCTGAGATGTTTGTTAGTTTAGTTCCTTTCATGATTTGGAATCTCATGAATGTGACTCCATCTAATTTTACTCTGTTAATTTATATATGGATATCAGGATATGGGATGAAGCGATCTTCAAAATCCAAAACGAGAGCCATTCTCTTCCCTCAATTCCTCTGCCGAGGCAATTTGACAATGACAATGAAGGAATCCAATCCTCTTGGTCTTTTTAAAGTTCTTAGAATCTAATTCTCTTACAATAATTTTTTTTATTATATGGTATAATATAAAAATATATATTATTAAAAATAAGAATACAATTGAAATTAGAATAGAATTCAAGTCTAAGATCAAGACAGAGATTGAGGCCAAGTTGAAATTAAGTCTAGGGCTAAAATTAAGATTAAGTTTAGGAATTCAGAGTTAAGGTGAAGTTTGAGTCTAACTAAAATACAAAAGAATCCTTAAAATTTTAGAATGGTACATGAAAATAACACAGGAAGAATTTATTAAATTTCATAAAATATTATTTTAAAATATTAACTCATATATTAAAGTATGTTTCTTAATAGCAAACCTTCTTTCCTCCTCCTAATAAAACAAGTGTAAGTTCAAAATTGACAGTTGACACCAATATTGAAACAAGAAATGGGCAAAACCAGTTTTGATTAAATGAATGAATATTTTAGCCTTTCACACGTGGGGGGCTGGCTTTATTGACAATAACCAAGGTATAAGGCCATCCTCGAAGATTCAAATTTTGTATAGTTAGAGCACAATTATATGCAATGTAATTGCATTAGTATTGTTAAGCATTTCTTAAACGATCACGATGCATTTCATAATTTTTTGTCAATGTGCATGTTCTAAGATAATTTTTTTTTTCTCATCATAATTGTTCAATACGGGATCCAATATCTTTATGTATGGTATCCAAAATTCCATCGCGTCTAATGCTATCTATCTTTTCACTACTCACCATACCAAATTTCTACTAGATTATGCTCCAATATCTTTAAAGTTAGCCTTCCAATCAAAACTTTACACTTTTTTTTTTTAATTAAATTCACTTTCCATTCACATTCGAACAAGAAATAGTCAACTAATTGGACACTATAGTTTTTAAGATTACCAAAGATAATTTTTTTCTTTATATCCTAATTTATTCATACAATGTGGAGGGTCTTTTCCTTAGCCTAGGATCCATGTCCTACGGCTTTGTCTTTTCTTCTGGTTTTTCCATCCTAAATGTCTAGTTAATCCTTCCTGGAAGCTATACAATGAAAATTAACGAAGTATACACTAGTTTAATTTAGATCAAATAAGCCCTACTCATACAGGGTACCCCTTCAACTTCAAGGCTTCAAGCTTTTTTTGTCATGTACATTATTAGATTAGAGGGCCTCGATTCCTCCACCTCCCTGACATGGGCAGCCTTCTTTTTAAACCTAAGGAATAATGCATCCATTATGCCTTCCCTCCTTTGGGTTTTTGAACCCTGCTATGATTGTTTCCAGTCTTTGAAGATTAAACGAACCTTCTGCCTAAATTACTTGTCTAACTTGCTCTGCCGTTGGACAGTACGATGGCATATTAAAAGAGTCCAATTTTGCTTCTTCAACCAGATTCTGTACCTTATACCAGTCCAATCA
>JASKGM010031904.1:0-25346 GCA_034509205.1 Ceratonia siliqua | reverse complement strand
GGAAAGGATTTGGGGGATTTGACTTGTTGGCTGGTTATAAAAGCGAGCTGAATCGACAAGTTTAGGGGACCGAAACTGAGAATCACAGAAGAAAGAGCAAAGGAAGAGCTTATGAAATCAAAGACAAATCAACAAATATTTAGCAGCAAATTTGAGTGTTTTGAAATCTCATGTTAAAAAGGGTATTTGGGTATTATTGAACCTGTATGGGTAATTTTCTTTTTTTGATTCAAATTTGTGGTTATCTTGTTCAATTGTTCTTAGGGGCTATGTCAATTTGTATTGAAAATTGTTTTGATAAGGATTAGGGTCATTCTGTTTCAAGGAATTTTGCTCTATTTTAAGAATGCGGTTTTCATTTTCTAGATACATTGTTTGATGGATAATTTGATGTGTAGGAATTTGGTATAGAGATTATTATTCTGGTATCTCCCCTGTTCTGAGTAAAAGACAATTTTGAACCTCTTTTTTTCTCTACTCAATGTCTTGATTCAATGTTAACAATATGTAGTGTGATGATTCACAATTACCTCTGCTTGGGCTAGGTATTATTTCTCTTAATCTTTTTTTGTTGATGTTTGTTATCTTGTGATGCTTTAATTGTATCTCTTGATAAACCGTATTCAAATGAGAGATAAACTTGAATTGATTTGTAAATAAAATTAGCATTGATATTGTTCTTCGTATTACACATAATGCTTATTTAATTGTAGTTCCAAATTGATATGGTTTGAGTCAATTTAGTCTTGAGAAAAGTCCATTATGATAGGTTGTGAAATTGATCCTGTTTGCCTAAAGAAGTTTTTAATGTTGGTTACCATGCAATTTGAGTCTGGCTGGTTATGTTTGCCATGAACCAAATATGGGTTCTGAGAAATCTTTAGTCATTTTCTCCCAATATTATTTTCTGATAACGTGCACGATCGTCACATAGTAATATGACTTTATGACAAAGTTTAAGTCCTTATTATTACATGCTAGTTTGAAAGATTCTTAATTGTTGGTATTATTTGGGACAAACTCTAATTTTCTAATTTTCTTTTGATTTGGATTGGGGGTATTTTGCTGTTCAAAATGGTAATTGGAAGCCAAAGGAGACATGAGAGTCTTTAGGCATTGAATCTACAAATGGGCTTTATTTCTCAATTCCTAATGATATATATGTTTAATAATGCTTGGATAGCATGCCCCTTTTTTAGCTCTTATTTACTTTTATACATCTTCATTTTATTTGTTTTGTTTTATTTTTAGTTTATAGTATGATTTTTTATTAATATTGTGCTTGCTTTATTTTCCTTACGCCACCTACTTGTTTTAATTTATTTTTATACCTTAATTTTATTTTGTCTGTTTATTGGTCTTATTTTATTTATTAACTTTGGTTTTAGAGTTGTCACCTTAACACAAACATTATCAATTAAAGGTATTTAATAACATTTTAGGCCACAATGCCCTATAAATAAAACAATTTGGGTTCCAAAGGTCCACTTTAAATAAAATTTCTAATATGCTTAGATAAGAAGCCCTAACAATCCCAAAGTAAGAATATCCTTTCTTTTCTAAATTACTTCAAAAAGTTATTCCTATAGTGATTCCAAGGGTTACTTCTCTTATTAGTTTTGGGTGAGGACTTAATGCCTCCACATTGACCTGATTCTTTCTTGGCTTTGGGTAAAGACCTAGTGCCTTCGCATTGTCCATTGGCTTTGGGTGGGGATTCCATACCCCCACATCATCCAACTTTTCTTAGCTTTGGGTGAGGATTTAATGTCTCTACATTGACCATTCCCTTCGACCTTGGGTGAAGACTTGGTGCCTCTACATTGTCTAAAATTTGCACCAATAAAGTTAAACCCATTAATTTATTCTAGAACTACGTGGACCTTGATTATTATTGTGTACGTAGGCACTTACTTAGTAAGACAAGTCTAGTTCTTTCACCTTTTATCTTTGTTTATGGTATTAACAAAATGTGGTAATTAAATTAAAATTAAGCATAATGATCTAGGGTAACAATCTTTAAGGTGGACGTTGTGGGTGCCTAACACCTTCCTCACGCGTAATTAGACTCACGAACTCTTCCTTTGTTTTCAAGGGCTAGTGTTTAGTTTTTTTAGATGATTCTAATTATCCTTCTAATTAATTAGTGGTGACTTTAATATTTTAATATGAGTTTTTTTCCTTTTGTTGTTGCAAGGTCATGACTTGCTAGCATGACTAAAATGCTTAAGTCATAACCATGAATCATCATTTAAAGATGCAAGACGTTTTATATCATGATAATCTAAATCAACATCAAGAATATATACATTTTTATGTCGATGTCCTATCAAAACTACTTTGTTATTTTTAATGTTATGCACCACACAATGCTTAGTTTCAAATGTAACCTTGTATCCATTGTCATATAATTGACTAATACTAATTAATTATGCTTGAGTCCATAAACTAATATAACATTTTCTATGCAGCAAAATTCATTTAATTTGACATTTCCTATGCCAATAATATTTCCATTACCATTGTCACCAAAGGTCACCTTACCACCATCAACTTCTTGCATGGACACAAATTCGGATAAATTTTCGGTCATATGTCTTGAGCAGCCATTGTCTAAGTATCACTTTTGTTCTTTGTTGTTGATCTTTAAGCATATGTACAAAAGGAAATCACACATTATTAGGTACCCAATTTCTTTTGGGTCCTTTGGGACTATTAGTACTTGAGCTTGTTGTGGTTGTACCTTTAGATACCCATACAAGGTGAGAAATATTTTGATTCCTCTTAACAAGCAAGCATTAGTTGTATAACTAAATATATAGGAAAAATTACATTTTATGGCAAAGATATTCATTTTCATGTGAATTTTTTTATATCCCATTATTTCTAGTAAAGAAGCCAATTCTACTTCTATCAAAATATCCCTTTTGATTTCCTAGAGTAGCATCCAATGTAAATTTTCATATTCTATTCCTAACTCCATTTTTTCATGTTCAAGTTTTTTACATGAATTCATGGCCATTTTTAAATCTTTTAACAATTCATCAATAGTATCTTCTAATTTTTCATAAGTAAGTGGGTCATCTAGTGATTTTACCTCATCATCTTCACCAATAACCATGAAGCATTGAGTTGTGTCATCATTACTGTTTTTATCCTCCTCCTCGTCTTCATTACTCGAAGTTACCACCATTGCTTTCTTTTTATAGGGTTTCGTTTCTTTCCACTGTTCTTTCTTTGGTAGTGGTAGCATTTGGCTCGCATGTGACCAACCTTTTCATACTCATAGCATGTAATTGCATTCTTATTTTGTTCTCCTATTTGTTTTCTATGAGTATTTTTTTTTTCTATTGATGCCTCTAAAGTAAGTTTGCCACTTTCTTACTAATAAATGTCAAGTCATCTTCTTCATCAACTTCATCTTCCTCTTTAGCATCCTTATTCTAATGTACAATAGACTTCAAGGCAATAGCTTTTGTAATATTTTCTTTGTTTTCATACATTTGCAAATACTTCTTCTCGTAGGCTATGAGTATGCCTCTTAACTCATCATAGTTAAGTGAACTCATATCTCCACTTTCTTTAGATTGTCATGCCTTGGATAGACTACTTAGTATTTTTTTGACATGGTCGCCATTTGACTAAGGTTTCCCAAGAGCCTTGAGATGTCCCACTATCTTGGAGAATCTTTCAAACATGCTTTCTATTGTTTTTCTTTCCTTCATCATAAATAGCTCGTACTGATGGATTGACATATTTATTTTTGTCTTCTTCACTTTACTAGTACCCTCATATGTGACTTTCAATTTATTCACATCTCCTTTGTAGAATTGCATCTGGAGATTTTGTGATAGTCAACACCACTTACTGCATAGAAGATGATGTTTATTGCACAAGTATTTCTCTACACCATCTTGACATCAATTTCTAACGACTCATCTTCATGTTTCTCTACTTTTCTATTATTCTCAGTCTTGGTGGGCATTTTTGGACCTTTCTGAAAGAATTGCCATGTAGTAAAATTAGTGGACTGGATGAAGATCGATATTCATTCTGGTCTTCCAATGGGTGTAGTGACTCCCATTGAAATAAGGATGATGTTTGGTTAAGTGACCCTCAGCAAAATATGATCCTTCATTCTAGAACTTATTCATAGTGTTTGGATCCTTGCTCTAGCTATTAAGCTTTATACTGAGACTTGCTCTGATACCAAATGAAAGTTTAACAGTACCAAGAAGGAAGTGAATTAGTACAATATAAAAATAAAATGAGTTGAAGGTTGAGTTTCAACTAGACCAGGATCCTAGTCGAAACCAGGATCCCAAAATTTTCGGCTGGAATCATTTTCTTCCTTTTCTATAAATCTAAGCCATCCAAAATATTTGGATGGCTCAGATGTTAGTTTACTTTTTTTTTTTTAACAAAACTTGTTTTGTCTTATGTGCAAAGAATCCCAACCAAAAAGGCAGGGATCTGCACACGTTCCAACTCTAGTTGAAGCTAGATGAATAGAAAAAGAAAATTAACCAAGAGCAGAAGAGGGAGGGAGGGAGAGAGAGAGAGAGAGGGAGTTCTATGATTCTGCAAAAGCAGAACAAATTATTTTCATTGAAGCAATTCAGTAACAAGCAAACGATTTGGAGCCATTATTTTTCTACCCAATAAAGGGCAAACAAAGAGAGGCTATATCACACCCATGTATTCGTCTGCTCACAGACACTCAAATATAGTATAAACTAAACAAAAACACACACAAATTGAAACTTAAACTTCATCAAAAGTTTCACCAATATCAAAGCAAACTTAATAGAGAGGCTTCTTCTCAATCGTCACATCGCTACTCTCAGGAGCTTCATCTTTGTGGCCATGGCAACACTTGTAATTGATGGACGCTATCTCCATTATGCGCCCACATGAAAAATCTGGGCAGTGTATAGGCTCCATCACATCTTGGGGATAGTTAGCTAGTTGCATATGAGCACAATGAACAGGAGAAGTCCTAAGCCTAGCTTCATATTCTTCTTTGAAAGCCACGTCAAATCCTGCTCTCTCCAAAACTTTACCTTTCCATGAGTCAAACTCAGTAGCAGTACGGAGCATTGGGTGACCACGACCCAGAAGTTTTACGTTAGAGCCTTTGCTCAGAAGAACCCAACCAGGTGATTCTTGCTTGAGGCAAAGCAAGCTCTTTATCTCTTCAAGCACCGAGTCCTTAGTCTTCTTCTGAATCTTGCTCGCAAACAAACTTTCAATGCCAACCCAAAACCGTGGAACGATTTTGGGGTCATCCCTCCCAAAGTGGTAGTAATCTATTACGGCGTCTGCTTTCTTGATAATTTCGTGCCTTCTGATATATTCCACTGCCTCTGTGAATTGCTGCAACCACTGATCGTCTGTGCCTCCAAAGACGAAGATGTAACCTTCCTGCTTGATCTGATTCACATGGAGACATTATTATTAGTATTGGTAGAGAAAGAGAATTTCATTTAAATTGCTATGTTTATAAAGACTTAGACTTCTAGCTTCATTACTTCAATAACATAAACGAATACAAATGCCATACGTTAAGGAATAAATTCTAGTGCCTTATTAGTGTCTTATTCTTGGGCTAATAGTTCATGCACCATAAGTCTAAAAGATTTTGAATTAACTTCTAACAATACTCATTATATTTCGATATGGCACGAAACATATTAATTTCTATATTTATATCAAAGTAGATAGCATGCATATATGCATTTGTAGTGTACTTACCAAGTTCTGTAAACTTGGATTCACTTTCTTCATTTCTCCCCAGAACCAGTTCCATTTCTGAGTGAGACTCTCATCATCTGTGGGCCTAAAAGGGAAGGCATCGATCCCCCAGACAAAAATCAAGTGCATTGCATTAGGGTTTACCACCCTCCCTTGAGGGTTAAACACTGGGATGATAGGCTTATTCTTGTAGCCCAAGTTCTCTCTGATCAGTCTGATTCCTGCTAATGGACGGAAGTACTCCACCACATACCATGGCATGTCAAGCATCAAGCTTTCAAATTCAGCTTTTCTGTAAATGTCCCACTCGTCCACAATTGGGACCCACAAGATCTTGAAATTCTTTTTCCAGTACCCTTTTACTTCTTGTGGATCTTCTTTCAACCCAGCATCGATAGATTGCAGAAGCCGAACCTCATCTCTAATGCTTTCCAGGCCCGAAATGAACAACAGCACATGGTTTTGCCTAAACACCTCAAGGCTAACCTGTGAAGAAAAAAAAAAAAAAACAAAGACTTAGTCATGCATGTTCCAAAAGAGGACACAAACCCTAATGGTTACTCTAATTTGAATATTACTAAATTCATATCTCATCAATAGAAACAAGACAGATCTCACCAATTAATGATGAGAAAGATTATGATAACGGTTAGCAATATTAATAAAATTACTTGTAAATTGATGTATATCTTGATTTTTAAAGATATTTTTTTATGAATCCCTCATAATTAAACCCTCTCAATTTAGTCATTCATATTCTAATTAGCTTGATTAACATGACATTAACGAATTTAAGGACTCGAAGCAACAAAGTGGCCATATGAAGTGTTGGCACTTGGTCAATCCGTTATTCTGTGTAATCAATTCTGTTAATTACTCTTATTAAAGTTAATAGGGACGAAATTGAAAAGCAATTAGAATTTTAAAAATTATATTGAGAGTTTAATTTTAAGAAACTGAAAAATGTGAAACTTTTCGGGAACTAAAATATCAATTTCCTCTAGGATTATTTATGGACCTTCTGTGATGACTTAAGTAGTTCTTGAGGTAGTATTAAAGTCTTTGTAACAAAATGGTTAGAACAAGGTAAATACGATGGATGTATGTTTCAATTGTGCTCCATCTGAAAGGGCTTTTTTAAAGGGAAGTATTAATTAAAATTTTTTGAGTATTATTTTATACAGCTTAAGCTTTTGAAATAAAGTATCCATTAACAATGAGAGTACTAACCCTTCTTCCAGTTGCGCCTTCGTACACTTGGGGGACCTGAATTTCGTTGGGGAAGATCAAAACCTTCAAAACCTCTACAATTTCTGTAGGAGTTTGGAGGACTCTTACACGCCACCAGTAATCTTCTAGTTGTCCTGCAATAAACAGAGAGAATCTCTTATCAGCATTGTATAGATGGGCTTTAATTTCTCTGTCAGAAGATCAAAGAGTGGTACTAAGTCTTCTCCACCTTAGAGCCAAATGAATGAAAAGTAAATAGAAAGCACATAACGTACTTATCTCCTCCTTTATCCTTGTCAGATGGGCCTTCAATTTGCTGATAACGGAGGAATGTTTGTTGCTAAAATTGGATAATATTATTGCATATTTGTTGTCCCTGAATAGAAACGATCGGAGTTATAAAGTGTAATGAAAAACAAAAGAAAAGAAAAGCAAATTTTGAATCTTTGTAACAGTTTGGTTTAGTTGCTGTTTTTGGAATCACAATCAGAAGTTGCCTTTTTTGAAGTTTCTTCTAGAAGTTATCTATTTCTAAACTTGCTGTATAAGCCTCACTTTTCCGAAAAATCAAAAGAAAAAGAAAATAAGCTATTATATATATAATACTGCCATTTTATAAAACTGTGAAGCATATGATTGAAAATATTAATAGAAAATTTAAGGGACAACTTGATTTAAGTATTTTTAGAGATATTGTATTTTAGAAATATATCTTGTAAAATTTATTACCCTTTATGGTATTTCAAAAAATTTTAAACCAATATCTTATAATGATACAAGATAAGAAAATAAAATATTATCCTGCATACCATGATGAACTATAATATATTTAAAAGTATCAAAAAATAATTTATTCAAAATTTAAAAATTATTTTTTAATTTTGAGTTCACGAGATTCCAAAAGAACACTTAATTGCTAAAGCTCTTAAAGAATTTGGATTCTCTCATATGATCACGTAAAAAGAGAGATAGATTATTATTATATCATGAGAGAGGATCCAAATCCCAAATGAACATGGTGAGGTAATAATTCGACTTGACACATTACTCATTTAATTTTCATTTGATATAATGCATGGAATCAGGTAGATTTTATGTAGAAGAGAACTTACCAATCACCCAAGAGGACATCAACATGACTAGCACAAGCAACAATGGTGGCGATTGCCCAGTAGACAACAACAGGGATATCCATCAAGGCATCTGTCAAAGCTGGAACATGATTTGCGTCATAACCTTTTGTAGAGTACCTCTCCAGCTCAGTGATGCACTCAACGGCATGATTGACACTCTTCACCAAAATGTTGTACTCAGAAATGGCCTGTCTGTTTCTCTCGATCAATTGAACTCGATTCAACGCTGCCAGTGATTTTCCAAGTTGATCTGCCGTTGGAGCCTGAGCAAGGTGCCAGAAACCCCCATATTCTAAAGAAAATGCTGCTAGAGTTATCACTGCTTTTGCTTCCCAGGTATAGCTTTTCAGCTGATCAAGTATCCACATTGTCGTTTGGTGTATGCGGTACTCATCATGAGGTGTGTTTATCATCTGCCATCATAATAATATTATTAGAATAAATTATTTTTGGGTATCTCTAGAGGTGGCACGCTAGCTATATTCTAAAGCGGTAATATACAATGTGATTTTACTTTTATCTTTAGTATCATTATAAGGTATTGTTCTAAAATTATTTTAAACAGAAAAAAACAAATCACACAAAACACTGTTTTAAAATACAATTATTTAAGATATTAGATAGAGAAATAAATTACGTATATCTGGATCTTCTTAAAAGTTGTTCAAAACATTGTTTTTAATAACTCAAATTTATAACTTTAAATCCATTTTTGTTTTGGCTTTGAACTTTTGAGTGTTTGGTTCTCTAATTTTTCGAACAGAAACAAATTTCTTTTCCATTGTAAGCATGATAAGCAAAATTTTCATATAACCCTTAGTCTCTTCTCATTTGCTAATATATTAACAAACCTAATTAGTATCAATAGAATAATATAATAACCTGATACGAAATTTGCTTCATTAGGCGTGTTGGTGGGTTGAAAGTGGCTGAGGGAGCCTTTTCTTCTGTAAACTCACTGAGTGTAGAACTCTGTACCAAAAAAAAAACCATAAATATACAAGTTGGTAACTAAAAGATCGATGGTTATGAAGATTCTAGTACAGCAATAAGAGTCATTAAGTTATTACTTAAGAGTTGTAGACACTGAAAGGAACATATTCGCAGACATTGTAACACAATAAAATATAAAGTGTCCATATCTAATACGAATGTCTGATATGTATCAGCCATACAATGCTTTTTTTTTTTTAAAACAAAATGTCACTTCATAGTTTTTTATCGAGCGAGAATGAAGGTTACCTTAAGCACAGTGCTGTCAGCAGAATAAGTTGACCGTCTCATAATGGTTGAGACAACGTTGAAAAGAGAAACGGCATCGTAGGATTCAACGGTGTGGACGTGGGTTTTGTAAACCAACTCCAAGATCTGTTCATCAGTCAAGCTTAATGGGTTCAACATCGGTTCCTTGACCTGTTGCGGAGCAGCGGTTGAAGCTGGCTTAATGGTAGTCATCTTGGTGGCCAGAAAGTGTTGAAGCCAATGAAATGAGAGAATGCCTTGTGATTTCAGCTACTTCTTCTATCTGTATTTATAGGCTTCAGAGTGGGCAAGAGTTTACACTTGGAATCATCACTTTAGACAAAGAGTGAGCTGAAAGAAAATCTAGCAGCTACCTTTTCCTGTGAGCTCTGAGCGTGGAATGTAGAATGTGCAAGTTCTATATGGATTTTCACAATAAGCCCCTGATAATGAAGTTTATTATTGATGGGATTTGGATCTACTTATGTAAATTATTATATAATACCATTGCGTTGTAAGAAAAAGTATAGGTGGCGCCCACCACTTATATATTAGTTGATCCCATTTATCTTTTTTATTTTTATTTGTAGGTCAATGTATATATATTATGTACTTTTCTCTCTTAATAAATCCTTGATGGAGTTCTTTATGGATAAGATTTGAATCCTATGTAACTAAAATAATATTATTACATTATGGAAAAAGTGTGAGATACACTTATCACTTCATTAGTGAATTCTATTTATTTTTATTTTTATTTATAAGATCCTTTACTTAATTAATAGATATATATTTTTATTTGCAGGTTACCGCATACTGTGTGTTTTTCTCTCTAATATGCTCATGATGAATGGGACATAGCTAGGGGTGAAATTGAGATTTTGTTAGAGTTTCAACTTTTGCTTTTCATCAGAAAAGATGGGATGTCTATCTATTTCAAGAAAAGAATAGATTATATGCTAAAGGTAAAGGGGAGGAGAACATTATAAGATTGTGAACAATGGAAAGAATGAAACGATGTAGTCCTTGATTCCAAATGCATCAATTTATTAAGAAGATGTCTTGACTCAATTTAAATTGTTTAACTATTTATAGCTAACTGTAAAGCCTATCTCTTCTTTACTGTACGTAATTGTTCTGTATTGGACTATCTGCTTCAAAAGGGGGAAAAAAAAAACAGAAAGAGACAGGAACTTATCACAGCGTTATCTAGATTACATTAAAAAAAAAATGTCTAATTAGTCCATTAACTCATTATTTACTTTATTGAAAATTATTATAAGAAATTATTTTAGACAATTTTCTTATATATGCAAAGAAATTGAAAATGGTTGATTCATTAAACTCCAAATTTATTTATTTTTTCTACGTAGACAAGTATATTTTATGAAATGTGCGTGACATGATGATTATGATTCTCTTATGTTCGAATCATATTTAAAGATAAAATAGACATAACATGTAAGATATATTATTTAATTAGTGTATTCCATTTATATTTATTATTTATGAGTTCATACATGTTGTGCTCGTCTTTTTACGAACATGACACTATCGTGTTTTCTTTGAACATGAGAATATCCAAATTTGTTGCATCATTCAAGGGATCGTAAGGAATTCAATGTATATTTATCACAAATCATTTTAAATTTTGTAAATCAATGCCTAAGAGAATTTATTTTTTTAAATGCACCAAGTGAATGAGAGGTATGCCCATCATTCGGGGAGGAACTTAATATCAAAGCTTTTGCTATGCTACTCATGTAATAGCAATAATCCATAAGTAGCTTTTTATTTTTTTTATTTGTTTTATTATTTGTTTTATTTTTTTTAAATTCTTATTTCAAGAAACAATTTAAAAGAATTTAAAAAAAATAAAAAATAAAAGAATTTTTTTTAATATTTGTTATGGAAATTTTTTTAGAAAAAAATTTTTTTTAATTCTTTTAAATTGTTTCTTAAAATAAAAATTATAAGAAAAATAAAAAAATAAAAAGTTACTCATTTGTTACTCCATAAATAACATAGCACCCTCCTAATATCAATTATATTCAAGCTGACTCTAGAATACCCTTATCCTATATAACAAAAAATATCAAATTTTGTAAACTTATATTTATGTGATAAGTTGAGAGATGAGTTCAGAGGCGATTTTCGGAAATTTAGTGCAAGGAAACAGAGTGATAATAATTGTTTTATTTTCAAAGTAAGAAAAAAATATTTTTTGGCGTTCACTTTTTCAATACTATATTTTGGTGGGTATATATATATTTGGTATAAATAATTCCATCGAAAGAGTTAGAAAGAAGCAAAAGAGAAAAAGAAATTAAAGAAGTCCAAGATTTGAAATAGAAGACAATAAGTAAGAATAAGATTATAGAAAAAATAGAAAAGGTTAAAAAGAAAAAGAATTCATTATTTAAGCAAGCTTTCTTCTTTTTCTTTAGTGAAACTTTGTCAGTGAAGGATGAGATTTATTCCGTCTAATAGGAAATCAGTTACGGTTGACACTTGAAACCAAAAAACAAATAATTTCTCTTCGTTAAAAGAAAACAAATAAACAAAGAAAAGCAAGAAAAGGAATGTTTGTTGTTACTTGTTAGAATGTAAAGTGGAAATGCTCATTACAATGGTGGAGCTGAAGGAAGGACGCATGTCTTAGGAAACATGTCTTATTCTATGCCTCTTCGTGAAAAGAAATCAAATAAACAAGGCTAAGGGTCAAATTGGCAATAGGAATATCAAGAGAAAGTATGTTTCTCGTAAGTATCAGTTTAAAATATTAAAAATAAATAAATAAATATTATGAAATAATACTTTAAAATATAATATTTTTTTTAAGTATTGGAATCATGTCTAGGTTAATTAATGCATCTTAACAAAGTCACTTAACTCCTTAGTTCGGTAGAAGCTAAGATAAGTCATTCCCACCTAGAATAGAGAATTTGATAAAAAAAAGTTCTTATGATTTGACCCAAAAAGTAGAGGAATACTCTCCTACTGTCCACGTTAGAAGCTTTATAATTATTTTTTTAATTTTTTATTTTTTGATAATAATAATTTATTTGTTATGTTATATATATTTTTAAAAATTTTTTAAAATATTTTTGATTTATTTTTAAAATTTTTTAACTTATAAATGAATAACAAAAAAAATTATAAATAAATAGTATAAGGAATAAAAAAATTTTTAAAAATTATGAAAATAATATATAATATAAAAAATAATTAATTAATATTAAAAAGTAAAAAAAATTAAGGTAAAAAATAAAAAAACAAAAAAAGGGAGTGGCTTAAGGATAGCCACTCCCAAAAATATTAGTAAACTAATAATTTAACTTATAACGGTGTGTCTAATTGCAAATCGCTCGAATACCATTAGACCAATCCTTGAGTTCGAATAAATTATTATATGGTAATTTCATTATGTCTAGAAACATATTTTGATATATGATTTTATTTGAGATAAATTATATTTAATGCTGAAAAATAATTAAGTGAAATTTGAAATTAAAAAATTATTCCAAATGAATAATAATGAAAGATTACTTTGATTTAGAAATAAATATGGTCTATATGTATGCAATGAATGACCAGGTAATAAAGATTTATCATTCATTTTTAAAGTTAAAAAAATTCTTACATCAAATTAAATATGTTTAATAGTCAAATTAATTTGTGTAATGTTCCTTTCTTTAAAAAATTTATTTTCAAATTATTGAGTTGAAAATAAGTATTTTTAAACAATTAAGTAAGCAGTAAATATTTAGTTCTATATAATTTTCTACTTAGTGATTGATTAAGGAAAGGTGAAAACCTTTATTGAAGTGAAATTTTAGAGAGAAAATCACATATAAATAAAAGATATTTTACCAAACGAACTAAATATATATATGGTAGATAACTAAACAGAAAAAGAAGAAGAAGAAAAGTACACTTAGTCTCTTGCATTTACTGTTAGAAACCTCCAGATTTTCCTAAGCCATTTATGTGGTCTTGTCTAGGGGGTAACCCGTTATAGTGCTTGCTGTGTGGAGGAGGATTTGTCACTTTTTTCAGCCAAATTTTACCCATTTACTGGAGCTCCAGTTTCTCATTTTAGCTCTGTTTTGTTGCTCTGTTCTCCATCCGTTATTCTGCTGTTTTGCTGCTCTGCTGTTTGGTTTTTCTGCTCTGTTTTTTGGTGGACTGTAGCTCGACTGTTCTAGCTTTGCACTTGCTCTTTCCTGCTCTATTTTTCATCCGTTGTTCCGTTATTATGTGAATATGGGCACTTGATTCCTAGTTTTGGTTGGCTGGGTTATTTCCTTGAGTTCTGTATTATTACAGTTGCACTTTTCTTCCAAATAACCGTGATTCCCTCTTCTTTTCCTCTGTTTTATGAGTAGCTACAGTAATTTCATGAAAATAAGCTTAATCTGCAGATTTTCAGTAGATTTTGCAGAGGCAAGGCAAGTTTTTCTATAATCTTCTTCTTCTATCCTCTATTGGAATGTTTTCACTCTCTTTCATGTTGTTTTTCTCTTTATGACACCAATTTCGTGTGGTATTAGTGGCTGAAATTTTGAGACTCTATCTTGCAGATTTAGATCCACCATTATGTAATTCTATTTGACCTTAAACAAAGTTTTGGATAGTTAGAAAAAATTGTAGAGAAAGGAGATCTTTTAAGCTTTAGTTAGTAAATAAATGATAAAGAGTTTTAAATCCTTGAATTTCATGATTTTTGCAACAAAGATTAGAGGAGGGAGACACTTCTAGAATTTCAGTTAAAAATTGGCTTCAAGAGGAATCTCTAAGAGTTCAAGACAACTTGTGCTAGTAAAAGTAGAGTATTTAAACCTTTAATAGGTGAGTGGAACTTCCTACTTTTAAATGCTGATTTTTGTTCATTATTAGAAACGTATTATACTTATAAAACTAGTATCTAAAGATTTGGGTGAAATGCCCTTTTATTTATAAAGTCTCCGAATTTCACTGGTTACATGAAGTGATTGGGCATTATTTAAATTTTTATCTTACCTATGTATTAGAATATATGAACACTGAGAAGTATCTTGATTTTTGCAACTATATGTTGGTTAGAAGTTACTTTCTTTTATCATTTTATTTCCAGTATTCTCTCTTTATCTAAGTCAGTATTGTAAAATACTATGGGTTATGAAATTATAAATTGGTTTTGGTAAATCCTTAGCTACTTCCATATAGAAACCATAAATGCACCTAACTTATTTGGAAGTTCATGGACCACACTATGCAATGGCATTATCCATGAGATTACTCTGGATTAGCACATCTGTTATCTAATTTCTATATCTGATAGGAAGTTTGCTTCAGTACAGTAGTTGTTATATGTGTCTAAAACTGTATCTGTTAGAGTTTCTCTTATGAGGAAGTAGTCGATCCATCCTGTTATTTAATTTTATCTTTGGGAACATAGTTTTGTGTTAAAGAAATTTTATGCTATTAAAGAGCGATTTATTCTAGTACTATATAACTTGTTCTTTTGCTTAGCAATGACGTGGTTTTTTAATAGGGTTGAGATTCTATTCATTCAAAATAATATTTGTTCATTCTCAAGGCTGTGTGTGTGTGTATATATATATATATATATATTTCTAAATTTTGCTAATAAACTAGTACTATGTGGGGTTGTTCTTATTTACTGGGTTTGTGGACTCATTCCCTCACTTTTACATTTTTCAGATAGCATTGCGACACCCTCACATTCTGATCATCCGGCATCTTAAGAACCTGCCACTAGAGATTGGTGGGTTATTTCTAGAATGGGCAATGGAGCAACTTATAGAAGTATTGTGGATAGTTAGTAGGATTTGCATATGCAGTGTAGCATATAAATGAACCTTCTAGTGCACAGTTATGTTGTATATGAACAGAGTAAGAATTCGATCGTTATGCTGTGAAAATGCTCGGTAAGTGGCCACTGAGGTCTTTATGTGTTAAAGTGGGCTTGTCCACTTCTTTTGTGTTGTTGTATCCCTGAAAAATACCCAATTTTCAAGAGAAACTCTGAAAAAATCTATGTATGAAATTTTTTGGACTTTAGTTATTAAATGGTAGTGATCTTTTGAATATTTTGATTTATTTACTGGTTGTTCAAAGTGTTTGTTAAGCTTGTGGGAACTATCTCATAATAATCTTTACGCCGGTCATGAGCCTGGAGCGGGGTTGTGACAATTTGATATCCAAGTTTACATATGAAACTTAATTATTAATTAATTCTATCCCGTGAATGTTTAAAGTGGGAAAATTTAGGATTCTAGTGTTTTTTAATTATTAATTTATTCTATCCCATAATTATTAATTTGATTTATTAATGAATATGGTCTATATATATGCATATCCATTTAGGGTTCTAGGGTTTCAATTTTTATCAACAGCTAACTTGTATTTTTTTAATTTAATCTTAATCAATTCAACTAATAAGATAGTTTATCCTATCACACTTAAATTAGTAAAATTGTTAATGAAATATATTTTTGAGGGTCGGTAAATCTTTCTCTTCCTTCCATTTGTTTATCTAATCACTTTGTTTGTTTCTCAAATCTCTTAGATTGAATGGTTTAAATTTAATTTATTTATATCAATTTTGGTTGAACACATAATTTATACTAATTTACATGATTGAATTGTATTGTACTATTTATGGAAATCAAAAGTATATATTACAAATCTAAATACACAATATATAATTAGATTTTTCTTTTTGTCAAAGATATGTAATATTGTTGAATATTTTTTGTATGAGCTGGTTTACATAGACTCCACCTATCAATAAGTGCCGTATTATGTAAGAGACTTACTAAAATCTTATGTGACATTCATTGATTGATTAGCTACATCTATGAAAACCCAGCCCAAGCAAAAATTTCTCAGTATTATTATATGAGATACAAAAGATATTACAAAACTCACAACAAAAAATTACACTAAATAAAACAGCACTTACAAGAAAACATGATCAAATGAGGTAATACATCTCAACGACTCAAAGAACCTGCAACTTTAGGCCATATAACTAAACATCTAAACGACACACCACAGGAGGCAATACACCTCACATCTAATTAAAAACAAATCTTTTATTCCAAGATTTAGAAGCTTTTATTGTAAATATGGTTATGCGAGTTGTAGATCTTCAGGAAGCAAATGATAAAACCAACACTCTCCAATAATTCCTTTGTGGATGAGATATCTTCTATGAAAGAAAGATATAACTCCCACGCGAAGAGGAGAGAGTGCTTAATAAGAAGGGAAGCTGGAAAATAAAAGGAAGAGAGGAAGGGGAGTGGTTGTTAGAATAATTTAATAATGGACTAGTATAATTAAAATATAATTACGACTGTAATGGAATGAACAAATTAATGAATTAATTTGAAGTCTATTGATACACTTAATTTGTTTTTAGCCAGCCCTTGTATTAAGAGACTCGGTAAATTTTTCAAATAATCCTTTTATGAGGATTAAATGGAATAAAAGAAATGGAATAATTTTTCTCTTGGCAATATTGATTGGAGGTGTTGTTTTGTCTTATATATGAAAACACAAAACCGACTTAGTGCTGTCTTATTTATCTGAGATTGGATGACAAAACTGACCAACTTTTGCTAAGGAAAAAAAACGCAACCGTGGAGTCTCAACTTGAAGGAAAGCATCCATTTTCCCTCCAGCAAACTGACTTTTGGGAGTGTGCAGTGCAAACTTGAAGTAGAAGGATGGCTGTAGGTGACTTCAATCAAGGGATGGGAGGTAACTCTGAACCTTTACATCTGTTTTGCCTTAAATAAAATGAGAAGAACATGATATTTCACCATTGTGATTGTTATATGGTGAATATAATTTTATCAGTGGTGGCCATCAAGGGTTTTTGTGTATGAAGGCAATGGATAGAAAGGGCGGCACTGTAATTTACAGATCCTATTGATCACTACAAAACCTAAAAAAGTACCTAGCCCATGGGCTAGCTCGTGGGCCGAGTATAGTTTTTAATTTGTTTGTAAAGCCCATCTAATTAACAGGACATCTTGAATTAACCCATTTAATCAATCCTGTAGGTCAACTTAGATTAAATTTTGACAATGATGGTTGCCATTTCCCTGATTGAGGACCAAATAGGTATGGCTTACTTGTCCTTTCTCATGCTTGAATCAAATTTCGTTGCATAGTTGAATGAGGAGTGTAAATGTTATAAAAGTTAGTTTAAGAAAGGGAAACTTGCATTTTCCTACCCATATCTTTGCTTGTCATTATAATATTCCTCCTAATTTATTAATTATAGTACATTACATACTCAATTATCATAATTTAGTCAAATTGTACCTCCATCGTTTAATTAGGTGTTAAATTTAAAGATTTTAGTTAGGTTTAATACTTTTGATCTCCTTATTATACAAAAATTTTCAATTTAATCCTCCTATTTTCAATTTAAACAATGTTACCCTCATAGTTTCTTTAAAGTTCCAATTTAATCCCTCCATCTAACTTGTGTTAAACTTTTGATGATGTGACTGTTAAATACCTTGCGTAGCCTAACTATTTTACACATATACTGATTATTTTACACATCAGCCAATAATAATTTTCACATCACATTTTTTACTTACAATCTCATTTCATCTTTTCCCCAAATTAATTGTGCCCTAAAATACTCAATTTTTTAAAGATTGAACATTCATCTTAATTTCCTCTTGCCCTTTTGACGAAAAATAATTAATTTTTATGGGTTTTCTTTGGTGTTTTTTGTTGCTCTTGATGTGTTCCTCTACCTTTCTCCTTCTTCATCTTCTGATCAATTCAAGGAACCATAGGAACTGTTGACCCGCCCGATTCCCCCAGTTTTTATCGAGTCAATATTGGTTCGCTGGTTTTTAACCGATTTTTTGCACCCTCAATATTTAGAGGTAGACAGACCTGTTCTCAATTTTTTAAGTCCAATCAACTGGTCCAGCCTGGTTTTTTATTCACTGCATTATAGTTCTTTTAATTTCAATTTGTATTAGAACCTCTCCTAAAATTTGTAAACTTATATTCACACGCCTCCTTTAGCTTTTGAGATATTACACTAACGTCTCTTATTTTAAGTATTTGTGCATCTTAATTCGTAGTCTTTTGGTAATTTGTCATATATTGAATATTTAGGTTATCTTAATCTTATAATATGTTATGGTATATAAATTAACTTTAGATTAATGTAAAATTGACACTTTGGTTTTCATGATAAAAAATTTTAATCCAACGATAAATTTTGTGAGAAACTAATCCTATAAAAGTTTGATATAGATGACCCATAATGAATTTCATTTTTCCTTTATGTCATTTAGAAAAATTTTGTAATCTGAAGGTTAGATTAGTTGGATGTTCAAAATATAAAATTGGAGCTCTATGTAATGTCACCAATTTAATCCTTATCCATATTTTTCCCCAAAGAAAATTTTTGTTACTTCAAATAGTTGATTGAAAGCAACCATGAATTAATAAATTAATAAATTAAGCAACTAGAATTTCTTTTCAAAATATTCAATTATAGAAAATGAAAAAAACAAACAGAACAATAGGAAGTTGTAAGGAAAAACATCTACACCTCATATATAGTAGGAAATTGTCTATCTGTTACACGTGGCCTTCTAGGTGGAGGTCCACGGTTATCTACCTTGCCCATATTCAGTAGGGAAAAATTCTAGTTGCAGAGCAAAAACTCTTTCTTCACTGTTTCGGGTTGCATCTTCAGCTTTTCTCCTTGAAATTTCTTTTTCTTCTCTTCCATTCTCGGGTGCCACCAAGAATAGCAAATTCCGGGCTATTCTTCTTGATCTTTTCTTCCAGATTTCTTGCTCTATTAGTGGGTATTCTGCTGCAAAACCAGACTTCAAATTCCTCTACTGTAGCAAGTAAAATTTTAATCTCCTTCCAGCAATTATCTTAGTTTTTGTTAGGCTAGACACTTGTTTCTTCGACGTATGGGTTTGATTGTGGGGATTTTCTTTTATTTTTTTTTTTTTGCATAATGAGTGGGAAATATTTCAATTATTACGTGAAAACGATATTAATCTTTTCTCAAGAGAATCATCAAATGAATGTCAAACTATATAGTTATATGAGCAAGTACACATTGCTATATATATGAAAGTCAAACCTGAAGCATATTTAATAAGTTGTTAAAATAGTGATACACATTGCTGAAATAAGAATCAACATATACTAAGCTTGTACACATTGGAGTAGGTTTAGTAAGCTGACCATATAAACTTGTGAGGATTCAAGAAACATGCATATATTACAAATGAGGGTGGCATTAATACAAGTAATTGAAATTAGATATCAAAGGAAAAATATAAATATATGTCACATTCCTACATCTAAAAATAGAAAACATTGTAACGAAAGATAGATAATTCCACTCACAGACTAGCTAGAAAGCTCGAGGTTCAAGCTTAAACAATTCAAAGAAGCCAGTCCTCACAGTTGAATGGAGTTTGAAGGATTTGATTTCAGTGTCCCTATATGAGCAAAATACATATACACATGTTGTATTAGTTATTCTAAGATCTCCGTTCATCACTCATGTTATCAACTAAAATTTTTATAATTTCTTTTTACATAATCCCTGCCATCGACATTATTTATTCTCAAATGCCTTTGTTAGAAATTTGAGAATAAATAAAGAAGAACCAAACGAACAAACTATCTCTGTTGAGCAAAGATTAGAGTGAGCATGAAGTAAAACTTTTCAAGAATCACACTCAAATTCTCGGTTGGAACAGCATTGGTACAAGGGGGTGTATCTGTTTAAAAAAAAAAAAAAAGGAATTTGTTTCGTACTACTTGAAATCCACACCATAAATTTTTCAGGATAGGAAGAATGGCATGACAATTTAAGAATTCACCAAAAAGTGCACGGGCATCAAATTTCACTCAACCGTAAGTTACTAAATTAGCAACTAATAAATCTCTTGAATCTTTTCTAAATTGGAATCTTGTGTGTGAATGTATTTGGGGGTTAAATCCCTAACTGAAAACAGGAAATTCAAGACTTACACGAAACAAGTGAATCATCTTTTTCTTTTTCTTTTTTTGAGGAGGCGTTATTGTTACTATTGCACAAACCTTCCAGCAGAGGATGGCCGGCCACCACGCAACCACCAGTGTCGAGACTCACCACGAATTTCGGTTTGGGTTTTGCCAAGGGTTATGCAACAAGAAAGGCTGCTAACCAAGAGGGTGAAGGAGATGAGAAGAATAGAGGTCTTTAGTTGCAAGGGGGAGTTCGGCGGTGAGGAGAAGAAAGAATGAAAAATAGTGAGGCTTTTAGGTTTTCTTATTTGATACAAAATTCTTTTTATTTCTTTATTGTTATTTTCATTATGTTTTAGATATATATTTTGTAATTGTCAGTGGGCCCTCATGTCATTATTGTATTCCCGGCTAAGCATACCAGGGCATTACAAATTATCTACCCCTAAAAAAATAATTCATCCTCGAATTCCAAAAAAGAATGCAATTAAATCCAGCTGCTCCACATAAGATAAATGAGAGCTCAACGCTACCAAAATTTGAGGTAAAATATGAGATTCATCTGGAATGTATTTCCTCAACATTGGTACATGAAACATTGGATGAATGCATAACAATGCTGATGGAAGTTCTAATTTGTATGCCACAGCTCTAATTCATTGAACAATTGGAAAAGGTCTAATGTATCAAGGAGTTAGCTTTCCTTTTCTGTCAAAATGCATCACTCCCTTCATAGAAGATACTCGAAGAAAGACTTGATCGCCCACCTAAAATTCAACTTCCCTTCTTCGCTTGTTAGCAGAAGCTTTCTGTCTATTATGAGCAGCTAGCAACTATTCCTTAATTTGTTTCACCTTCTCCATTACCTCTAAGACTAAGTTTGGTCCCAACAATTTAGCTTCTCCGGTTTCAAACCAACTTATGGGAGACTGACATTTTTGACCGTATAACGCCTCAAAAGGGGCCATTTGGATGTTAGAATGATAACTATTATTATATGCAAATTTGATAAGAGGCAGGTATCTCTCCCAATTGCCTTCAAACTCCAATGCGCAAGCCCTCAACATATCCTCTAGTACTTGGATAGTTCTCTCCGATTGGCCATCGGTTTGCCATCAAGATATAGTTAGGCATACTGAGAAGTTGAGTAAGGTTTTGACCGGTAAGAAGTAGGCACTCTTTGTGAATCTATCCACAATGACCCAAATGGAATTGTAACCTTTAGGGCTCCTAGGTAGCCCCGTGAGAAAAATCCATGGTAATTCTCTCTCATTTCCATTCTAGAATAATCAAGTTTTGATGAAATCCAACTGGTCTTTGATGTTCTACCTTGACTTGTTAACAAGTAAGGCAACAAGAGACATGCTCAACTATATTCTTCTTTATTCCTTCCCACCAATTTTGGACCTTCAAGTCCTGGTACATATTATTACCCTAGATGCATCACTTGTTTTCTTAAACCCTCTATCTCTGGGACCCATAAGTAGCATTGGAAGAAAAGAACTCCATTGTTGTTTATAGTGAAACCTATGCTCTCCTTAGATTTAACTTTCTCTAACAATTTAACTCCATTTACATCATGTACTTGAGCCATTTTAATATACTTCAACAAGGGAGACTGTACTCATACACTAGCCAAAAACACACTGGGTTCCAATATTTTTAATTCGACATTATGAGCTTCCAGTTGCTGCAATTCTCAAATCAATGGCCTCCGCTCAAGACAGGTGTGAGCCAAACTGCCCACAAATTTCCTACTCAGTGCATCTGCCACTACATTCACCTTGCCTGGATGATAGGGAAAGGAACAATCATAGTCTTTGATTAATTCCATCCATCATCGTTGCCTCAAATTTAAATTCTTCTTATCAAAGATATATTTCAAACTCCTGTGATTTGAATAAATTTCACAAGTTTCTCCATAGAGGTAGTGGCACCAGATTTTTATTGCAAAAACAACTGCCGCAATTTCTAAGTCATGAGTGGGATAATTCTGCTCATGTTTCTTAAGCTGTCTAGAAGCACAAGCAAATACCTTCCCTTTTTGCATCAAAACACATCCCAAACCTATTCGGGACGCATCGTAATACACCTCATAGCCACAACCATTTTTTGGTAAGGTTAAGACCAGAGCGGAAATCAAATGCTCCTTCAACTTCTGAAAACTGCTCTTGCACGCCTCCAACCATTCAAATTTAACATTTTTTTGTGTTAGCTTAGTCATAGGAGCGACAATGTGTGAAAAGTCCTTGACTATGCGACGGAAGTTCCCTGCTAAACCCAAGACACTACGAATTTATGTTTTGGTAGAGGGTCTAAACCAGTTTTTTATTGCCTCCACCTTTATGGGGTCTACACTGATGCCTTCTTTAGAAACTTCATGCCTAAAAAAAGTCACTTGAGAAAGCCAAAATTCACATTAAGAGAATTTGGTGTACAAACGATACTTCCTCAGCTATTGTAAAACCAGTTTTAGATGTTGAGTATACTCGTCTTTACTCATAGAATACATCAGAATATCATTAATAAACATTATAACAAATCGATCAAAGAAAGGAAAAAACACGCTATTCATGAGGTCCATAAAGGCTGCAGGAGCATTTGTTAGCCCAAAGGATATTACCAAAAATTCAAAGTGATCGTATCTGGTTCTGAATGCGGTTTTAGGGATATCCTTCTCTCTGATATAGAGTTGGTGATACCCTGATCAAAGATCTATCTTAGAGAATTACTATGTCCCTTGGAGTTGGTCGAACAGGTCGTCTATTCACAGTAATGGATACTTATTCTTCACAGTGACCTTGTTCAACTGTCTATAGTTAATGCAAAGTCTCAAAGATCCATCCTTCTTCTTCATGGATAACACTGGTGCTCCCCAGGGAGAAATGCTAGGGTGAATAAAACCCTTATCGATCAGGTCTTGTAATTGCATCTTTAACTCCTTAAGCTCACTTGGGGCCATCCTATAAGGAGGGAGGGAGATAAAAGCTATCCCAAGAATAACATCAATGCCGAACTTAATTTCTTTCTCCTAGATAACCTTGGTAAATCCTCTGAAAATATATCCATTAATTCATTTACAATAGGCACACCTTCCAACTTGAGTTATGGGCCTTCATAATCTAGTACGAAAGCTAAATAGGTTTCACACCCCTTCCTCAATAGTCGTCTTATATTCATCGTTGAGATAAAGTTTGTAGGGACATCGTTTCTGTCCTCTTGAATGACCACTGACTTATTATCCCCAAGTAGCAACAATCGGATAATCTTACTAAAATAATCTAAGTAAGCATGGTAACCAACAAGCTAGTCCATCCCTAAAATAATATCAAAATCATTTATATTTAATATGAACAAATCAGCATGTAATTGATTATCACAAATATTAATCAAGCATGATCTCAGAATATTCAATGCAGTCAAAGTTTCTCCCAAAGGAGTGGATACTACCAAAGGCAATCTCAAAGGTACCATAGGCTGATTTAATCGAGATGCAAAGTTTTTAGAAGTAAAAGAATGGGTTGCCTCAGGGTCAAGCAATATACATGTAGGAAAAGGGCCAACCATTAATATACCTGTAACCACTGCATTAGAAGCTATGACCTCTTGTCTAATCAAGGAAATACGCAAGCCTGAGCATCAATTCTAGAACCTCGACCACAACCTTTGTTTCCCTTGCCACAATATGGAGATAGCATTAAAATAGACAGTCAGCAACCGTTTCACAAACTGCCTCGCCTGTTCCCTCTTTGTGGGAATTATATGTTGAGCAAATTGGGACAAGCGAAGGTAACAAGCTGCATATTCAGATATAGACATTTTCCTAGTCTGTTGAAGTGAGAGAAACTCCTTAACTCAAGCATGTCGTTCCCTTTCAGGGAGAAATTACTATAGAAAAGCTGTCTTGAAGGTGTTCCATGCATTTGCAAGCCCTTCTAATGACCTCTTAACCTCGCATAAATGATACCAGTTGGCTACTGAATCATCCAGCTGGAACCTAATCAATCGAACGATTGAATTCTCCGGACAATCCAGAACCCTCCATAGCCGCTCAACTTGATCGATGAATTGTTGAGGATCTAAAGTTAAGCCAACCCCAGAAAACTGTCAAAGTTTCAATATTTGAAAGTTCTGAAGATGATTCTGAAAAGCAGGAGCAGCTATTAGGGGAGAAGGAGCCAATGGTGGTGCTTGTACTTCTAGGTTTGTTTTAGGTGGGACCAATGCTCGAGTTTGAGTTATCATGCCCATGAAAGTTTCTAAAGCTCACTGTAAGTTTTTAGCCCACTGTGGGGTAGGAGCTTCAGGTGCGAGATTTGAAGTAGGAACACTCTCCATTGCTTTAGGTGGAGGGTGAATTCTAGGCCTACCTCACCCTCTAGGTGGTGGCTCGGGCCGAGCAAAGGTTTGATCAGGAGCTGCAACACCTCCTCTACCATATTGGACTTTAGTTTTTAGAGGCATCGTCTACAAAAGAAATAGATTTTCAATATTTGCAGAATATAACATCAATTTGGAACAGATTGAGTGAGGACTCAATGGAGTGACTCAACATGGGTGCCTACAAACCCCACTCATGATAGGTGCTCCCAGGCGTACTTACCATTAGAAAAGTTCATATCACTCCCAAAATGTGAACAGTTTGGAGATCTCTACATACCCTAACCACAGACCTAAATCTGGGCTCTGATACCAATTTTGTCATGTCCCGCTTTAGGGAGTGAGACCGGCGTAGGGAACCACAGACATAGGGTATTCCTACCAGCCAACATTTGAACCTATATAAACTAGAAAAGAAACAATTACATTTGAAAGAAAACTTAACCATCACATAAATTTGGAAAGACCATTAAAAACTTTTTGAAAAATTTCAATAGAATTTCCCTTGTAAATTAAACGTATCCCAATATAACCAAGAAAAGAATAAAGGAAGACAAACCCACCATGCAATTAAAA
>JASKGM010031893.1:0-25346 GCA_034509205.1 Ceratonia siliqua | reverse complement strand
GGTGTGATATGACTGGTAGCTCCAGAATCTATATACCAAGGCTGCTCAAACATGTCATTAGGTATAAAACCTGAAGTAAGGTCAGTTGATATCAGATTTGCAACTGGATTCTGTCCAAGTTGTGGATTGACAACATGATCCCCAGAGGAATTTCTTTGTGTACTCTGGAAGCCATGTGATTGAAAATCATGAGGAGTAGAGAAGCCAGAACCACTGCCAGAGTAATTATTTCCAGAATAGTTATTCCCTTGGGGGTTGTTTCCTTGATAATATGGTTGCTTGAAACTACTGTTATAGCCCTCATTATTGTACTGTTGTGAAAAGTTAACAAATCCTCCTTGAGCATTATTCTGCAGAACCTGCTGTTGAGCACCTGGTAGTGATCCTTGGAAGGTTTGGTCAAAACGATGATAACAGTAGGCCACTACATGCCCTATTTTTCCACATAGTTGGCACTGTGGTCTTGGTGTTCTACCACCTCTTCCTCGGCCTCTATATGGTCCTCCATTTCCATTATATCTACCTCTCTGATATTGTGGATAGCTGCCTCTTTGAACATCATTATTAGTTACAGAGTTATTTCCTGAATTGTGAACTGCTAAAACAGAACCTTGCTCAGCAAGATTAGCCGAGGCTATATCTAAGCTCCTGGTGTGTCTTTTTAGTCTGTGTTCTTGTGATAAAAGCAACATCTCAACATCCTCTACTGTATATTCATCAATCCTTGAAGCAATCATTGTAACAAAGGAATCATAGTCTGCTGGTAAACCATCTAGAATTGCATCAATATGATCAGTTACTGGAACTGAGTGTCCTACTGAAATAAGCGCATCCACACACCTTTTAATCTGAAGTAGATACTCAGTTACTGACAATGAATCCTTCCTAATACTTTGCAGCTGCATTCGAAGCAATTTAACCCTTACTTTGGTTTGGGAACGAAAGTGCAATTCAACTCTTTCCCATACTTGATGTGAAAACTCACATCCTACCATGCGCACAAGCATTGGTTCGGTCATGGAAGAAAGCAACCAGGACATCAGAAGTTGGTCCTGCTGCTCCCATTCCAGATAATTGGAAGACAAGCGACACTGTTCTTCATCCTCTGTGGTACAAAATTTCAGTGGAATTGCTACTGGATTTTCGATAAACCTTCTGAGTTTGTGACCACGTATCACTGTAGTGATCTGTTGTCGCCATAGAAGATAATTGTTCTCCTCTAGCTTGACGGAAATTGAATGACTGAAAGTAATTGGTGTAACTCTTCCTGGAACAGGTGATGAGACCTCGTTCACAGTTGCAGATTGATCAAAACTCTCCATGAATGAAACCTAAAGCTCTGATACCATGATAAGATTTTGTATGAAGAAGAAACAGAGAAAGAGAGAAAATGTAAAACAAAGAAATTCTGGTTCTATTCCATAATACGAATCAGTACATTAAGGCTCTTTATATAACAGAAGCAAACAGCACAGTGACTAACAAACTGTAACGAACTGTAACTAAGCAACTGACTAACTGACTAAGTAACCTACTTAACAGAATGCCAACTCAGCATAGAATGCCAGATCATACTTATTCCCTAATAGTTTCAATCTGATATGTATCTTTGTTTCCTTATTCAATACTTTGGTTCCATGATTTCCTGCACCTAGAGCTTACTGTTCTGATTTCGTGATTTGCAAGAGCTTGCTACGTCATGATCTTGCTACAGAAACAATTAATTAAAAGGAGATACACAGCCAGTCCACCCAGCCTACCTACTCTACAACATAGACTTATAATCACTTAGCAAACTCTCAAGTTTATTAATATACCTTCAAAACTCAAAAAGATCATTTTCAAGACATTTGGATGGTTTACCAAAATGGTTTAGGTCACTTTATTGTGAGTATCACTTATCTTACATGTGGTCCATCCATTCATCTCCATTTTAAATTTACACAATAAACAGACAATGACACAGATTATGGTGGGCAAGATCTAGAGATGTTGACTCCCACGAGGCTTTACAAGCAAAATAAGGAGGAAAGTGAGGTTATGAAATCTTATTGATATTAATGGTGGGCAAGAATCTGATTTATATATGACCCTTGTAATAAGGCTTGAAAGCAGAGTTAAAACAGAGCACTAGAGAAGGAAGGTGGAGCAGTGTCCTTGAATCCGTGAGTGAGAGAATGACAAGGTAACTTGTTTATCTCTCTTTTATTTGACGTGTTTGTTATCTGGATATCACGTTAATATTTTTTGTTTATTGAGTTAATGACGTTAGCTTTAAGAACAATATTAAATAACTTTTAAAATATAAATGATAAAATTAAAACTTTTAAAAAAGAGATAAGCATGCTTTAATCTAGAACTTTTATGAAACCAATATGAGAAAAAAATAATATTTAATACAACAATAAAACTTAAACAACACATAAGAGATAAAATGTTCACTTTTGCCCTTCGTTTATTGCATGGTACATGGTATCAAGCTACTAAACATGAATGTTAATAGCGTATAAAAATCCAATGATACCTCCAACAATTTCTTCAAACTATATATATATATGTTATGAAATTAAGTATTTTATTTTAATGCTATTTTACAATATAATATTTTCAAAACTATACAAAATAATTAGTTATATATGTAAACATTTTATGCCATGCTTGGATTGCATCAAGATGGAAATGAGTTTTACAGACATAGAAAGAAAGAAAACAGAATGAATGCAGCCACGTGCATCTTTTAAAAATTGTAATATTTTGAAAAATGATAGAAGTTCTTTAAATAAAAAAATTTCCATTACTCATTAAATTATGAGTAAATTAAAAAATATAAAGCAGTTTCTCATAAAGTTTTATTTTATTTTATTTTTCAATATCATTTAAAGATTTCATTTCAAAAATTAAAAAATTAAAAAAAATAAATATTATTTTATAATATAGGTATTTGCTATGTCATACTTTTGAGGAGTATTTTTTTTATAATTTTTATTTTAAAAATTTTTTATAACCCAATATTCAAAAATAAATGAAAAAATGAAAAAATTATTTTTCTTTTTATATTTTATATTTTTTTAAATTTTCTTAAAATAGAATAGCAAAGCCGTATAATGTAACATCCTTCAATTATTCAACCCCGTGAATTTTGAATCAAAACATTCTGAAAAGTGAAAATATGAAAGTAACGAGAAAAATTCGACTGGACTAGACAGCTACATACTGTGCCAAAATAAGGGTAGCGCGTAGTGGTTGGTGTGTGACACACTGACACTGGCAGATGAGATAACCCATAGAAGTCTTCGCTCCATCTCTGTTCTAATTTGTTTGTTTGTTCCATTATTCCACCTCTATAATATCGATTTCAAAGTTTGAAAATGCAACCAAGAAATCCTCCAAAACAAACAAACCAACCAACCAACCCTCAAGGATTAAATTTTCAATTACTTATCCACAAAGAACCCAATTCAGACAGATCCTTGATTGATGATTCCCTGCCAAATTTCAAAATCCTGAATCAATCCAACACCTTTTCCAAGAAACGTGGCCTTTTAATTTCACTCTGCTTCTTTCCTTTTTTATTTAAGAAACAATCAAGTACTTTTTATATTTCAGACCCCCAATTCTTCTTGAGGCTCACCCATTTTTCTTCAATCAAACAAAGATTAAAAGAACCCAGATTTGTTTTCGGTCAAACGTCGCTGTAATTGATCAAAGAATCTCCTTTTAGATTCAATCCAGATTCCAGTGTTTGAATTGGCCGCCCCTTTGATCAATCTCACAAACCCATTTCTGCTTTCTGCCTTAACCTGCAATACAATGCATAGTTCAAACCCATCCCCTTCTTCTCCACCCGACACCGCCGTCGACAACTCTCCGCTGCTCAGTTACTCCATCTCCGACCACCTCCTCCGGAGCCGCCGCTTCATTCACCGTACTCCGCCGCCCTTACGAACCGCTGCACGGTTCTTCCGCCGTGCTAGCGGGCGCCGCATGATGCTCCGGGAACCCTCGGTGAGAGTCCGCGAGAACGCGGCGGAGCAGCTGGAGGAGCGCCAGAGTGATTGGGCGTACTCCAAGCCGGTGGTAATATTGGATATCTTGTGGAACTTGGCATTTGTGGCAATTGGGCTTACCGTATTGGGACTGAGTACGGCGGAAAAACCATCTGTGCCTTTGAGGCTGTGGATAGTGGGGTACTTGTTGCAGGGTTTGTTTCACTCTCTGTGTGTAATTGTGGAATACAGGCGGCGGAGCCTAGCAGGTTCGACGATGTTGGAGCAGAATGGGGGTTGGATAGGTGTTGGAGATTCGAATTTTAGTTCTGGTAGTGATGGAGAGGATTCTGCTACAGAACAGCTTCAGGAGGATGATGCAAACAGGTAGAGCTCTCTCCTTGTTTTTGTTTTTGTTTTTCCAATCAGTTTCTTTCTTTCTTCCATTGTAGGAAATACAATTGGTAGAAACTTGTTTCCCAGAAAAAGTGAAAGTCTGAAGAAGCAATAGATTATATCATGAATGTCAATCACGTGTCCTGCACTTGTTCCTGGTTCTATGTATAGCCCATCTGAGGACCATTTAATTCCATGGAAAAGCGGAAGTTGGGCTTAGGATATGCTTGGTAAGAGTGAAAAAAGGACTACAGAGGGGAGGCATTGACACTTGACAATGTTTATATGTATGCACCATGTCTAAATACCCTACCCATTTTCACTTCTAATGTCTCCCCTCTAGTCCTTCCATTTCCACTCTTAGTCTCTTACCAAGCGCACCATTAAATCCCATGCATAATTGAATATTTTGTTAGGAGTTTGGTTTATTCTTTCTTGATTTAGCCTTTTTGGTTCAGTATTGAACTTTTAAACTCTGACCTGATCTTTTATACAAGTATGTAAATTATTCCGTTCATTATTTTGATGCCAGCCTCACGAAGCACATAGAGTCTGCAAATACCATGCTTTCATTCATATGGTGGATTATTGGATTCTACTGGATAACTGCTGGTGGTCAGAGCTTGACGCAGGATTCACCTCAGCTTTACTGGTTAGTTGGAACAATCTCTCTTTGTTAATACAGTGTTCTCTGTGCATTCTTCTCATCTTCTGTCATTGCCTGTTCTATAATCAGTATAAATGGTTGTGTTTTGCAGGCTTTGTATTACATTTCTTGCTTTCGACGTTGTGATTGTATTGATCTGTGTTGCTGTTGCATGTCTTATTGGTATTGCTGTTTGCTGCTGCCTGCCATGCATCCTTGCTATTTTGTATGTGGTGGCAGATCAGGTAAATAAGCTTTTTCCTTATTCTTTTCCTCGTTCTATATGTTATTTTGAGATAACTAAGCACTTTATGCATCGATCCCATGTAATTCAATCCATGCATGTTAAATTTCCAATGAGAAAAATGAATTTGCAAAAGCATAGCCAGCTCTCGATATTGCTACTGTGTACAGTTCTCTGGCAAAAAGAAAGCCAGTTTCTGCTCGAAAAATGGATGCAAAGCAAATGAACCTTTATGGAATAGAAAGTAGAAACCTTACGTTCACAAAGGCTACATTTTTACTCTGCATGAAAACTATGATCTCTAGGGCTTCAGTGCATAGCTGTTTCATTCAATAGAACTAATTTGTAATTTAGCAGGAAAAAAAAAACTAATTTTGTTATGGATGAAGAGTTTTTAGTTAGCTGAATGGTTCTATTTGTAGTCTTGAAATAGTTATTCTGTAGTTTGAAATCTTATTTCTTGTCTGATAGTACTTCTTCTATCCTTTAAATTAAAACTGTATTTAATAATGCACCAAAACAACTGTGCTAGTAATATTATTTTTTTGTCTAAAAAAAAACTGTAGTTAGTAACTATGTATTATGACCCATGATTAACTAATCATATGCACAGAGCTTTTACAACCTTAAGTAAGCAACAAGTAGAAGAATCTGTTCCGTGTGAACAAAGACCAACCTGGCTTAGATATCATCAATCTCTTGATGCTTTGTGCTTTTGTGCTTTATATGACTTCAGTGTGCAGTAAGATAACATTTAAGTATCTTGCATGTGTATCATTGAAATTAGGGTATGTTTGATACAGGGATTCTTCAAAGTTTCTCAGGAATCACTAGTTGGAAATCTTATAATTTTTCATGTTTGGTACAAGGTTAGAAAAAAATTTTCTTAAGAAATTAGTATTCCTGGGAACACTTTTGAGCAACTTTCCAATGAAAATTCGGAAGGCTGGTATTCTTATATTCTCACCCATGAGAAAATTTTAGTGGATCTAAATGACCCTTTTACCCTCTCACAAATCACAAAAACCCAAACCCCAAATCTCAACCCCAAATCACCAACCATAACCCTTATTTTTTTTTAAAATATAAATTTCTTGCAATTTATATATAGGGATATTTTTATAAAAATTACGTACATTCATAGGAAAATAGCTTCTAAATCAAACGTGAAATGTCCATCATTTCAAAAAATCTACAAGACCAACCAAATTCAACTTTTACATTCTTGAGAACAAGATTCCCAAGAATAATTTTTCCTGGGAGCAAAAAAAAACTTCTCCTGTACCAAACGTACCCTTTTAAGGTATTATTGGCTGTAAATACATCTGGTTTCTTCCTTTTCTTCATAGGTGGATTCATGGATAGTTGTAGTTGTAGACAATATTTCCAAATCTTATTCTGATGTTTAAGTTGTCTGTTGCTTTGCAATTGGATTTGGTATATATAAATTACAGTCAAATTGGAAATATGCTAGGACATCATACCAATTATGGGGAAAGTTTTAAGCTTCAGGAATATGTTCAGGAAGATTTTTATCTTTTGAACTAAAGGATCTTCCTTCATTGCATTGTGAATATTGATATCTGTTAGGTGTCATTTCTAGTTAAACTCGGTGTGCATTGTGAACTTAATATGTAGTTTGACTTTCTATGCAATATGATTGACATCATGCCAAAAAATTCTATATATTGGCTGATATATTTTTTGTAAACCATATGATCATTCTCCAATGTTTACTGTGTTCTTTTATTAGTTTGATTCATCAAGCACCGATGAGTATAATCATAAATTTTCCATATGATTTTTATCCTTTTCTTTCTTGCATTTATCATTTTTTTCAATTTTTTTGGGACTTAAAAGTGACATGTAATGTGGTAACAGGAAGGGGCAACAGAAGAAGAGATTGATCAGTTGCCAAAATACAAGTTCCAGAGGATAGATGGATTTAAGAAAGTTGATGGTGATACTGATGTTCAAGAACCTTCCAGAGGAATAATGACAGAATGCAACAGTGATATGCCAGCAAAACATGTTCTTTCCTTGGAAGATGCAGTAAGTTCCCATTGTATTTGTACAAATAAGGATTATCTTCTTTTCCAAAAAGTCGTGCTTGAAAACACATTCCACTTTTCTTTGAAATCATCCAACCCTTGGTCCTATAGCTTAGTAGTTTATGCATCTAGATGTTGTGCACGTCTAACTGCGTATATAATAATAGTCAAGTCATAAAAGGGCTGCTCAAGTAGTTATTATCATCCCTTTGCTACCTATAATTGTAAATTTCTGAATGAATATTCTTAGGAATGGTTTCGCTTTCCCAGTTTTGCCATGGCAGAATTTTAAGGAATAATTTCATTCATTTGTCTCTAGAGATACCGTATTTTGGAACAGTACTTCAAAATAACACTAAAGAGTAAATCGAAATCTTGTAAAACACTGTTGTAGAATACAATACCTATGGAGACACCAAACAATAATTTACTAATGTTTATGATACATCACAGGAATGTTGTATTTGCCTTTCTGCCTACGATGATGGTGCTGAACTCAGAGAACTTCCCTGTAACCACCATTTCCACTGCACCTGCATAGACAAGTGGTTGCACATCAATGCTACCTGCCCTCTCTGCAAGTTCAACATTTTGAGGATTGGAAACCACCATCAAGAAGTTTGAACTGCTTCCTCCCTTTTTTCTGTGATTATTAGGACAGAATTCATGCAGTTGGTTGCAAGCAGTAGCAGCATACTGGCACTTTTCCCCCCTTTTCTGTGCTCAGTCATGTTTCTGGAAATAGTCTGTTTCCATGGGGTGTATAAAATTTGTTCTTGTGATTTCATTGTGCTTAATATATAGAAAAAATTATAATCACATCACTTAAGATATGGTCAAATTACAGAGACTTTCTTCTCTGTTTTTAATATTATGGTTGGTTTGAGTAATGATGATTCACAAATATTTCTTACAAAATCACTCTAAGATAAAGATGTGTTGAATTGAGTGACATGAGTGATTGATATGAAATAAATAGTTAAAATGAAATATTTGTGAGACTGTAAAAAATAATTTTGTAAGAATAACATTATTCTTTATTATTTATTGTTATAGTCTTAGAAATTTATATAAAGTAACTAATTCATTAAATGCAAATAAAAAAGAGAGAGCTCAGAGTCACTAGTGGCCATCCGAGTTGCAGATGGTCGATGGACCCTCCCATCAGGTTAGTGAACACATCACTGATCTTTCAACAATTTGCACCAGAAGGGAATCGAACCAGAGTCTGTACCGTGGCAGCACTAGCTGGGTATTATTCTACCACTAGCTACAGGTTTTGATGTCTTTAATTTTTTAAAGGGGTTTAAGCGGTCTCCCCCTTATTTTTTTTATTTTTAATGTTTATTTTTAAATTTTTTTTATTTTTTAAAATTAATTAAATATTTTTTATCTCAGGTATTTTTTAAAAAATTTTTCTTAAATTTTTCTACATTCTTTTTACTATTTATTCATAATTTTTTTATTATTTATTTATAACTTAAAAAATTTTACAAAAACTATAAAAATATTTCAAAAAATTTTTAAAAAAATTCATGCTATAAAAATTAATTAATTAATTTTAAAAAATAAAAAAAATTAAAAAACTCCCTTACTGCCACTGTGTGTGAGCGGTAGGGGAGTAACCCTTTTTTAAATTATGATTTTATACTACCAACTTTATTTTTACAACATTGCTTAAATATCATTAGTCACTCTTCAAGTCGTGAGCGAATAGAAAATTTATATGTAAAAAAATAAATAACTAGTCCATTTCTGGCATTTGAATGTCCATGAAGCAAGTATAAAAAGTTGTGTGGCAATTGTAGCGTTTCAAGGCACTTTACATAAGCAACCCTCCAGTTTACAAAAATATTCTGTCCACAAAGAAGGGTTCGTAGAGAACTGGTACCATTAAGCATGTGTTTTCCTTGCTGAAGACAAGCAGCCACCAGTATAGCTCTCAGAGGTTTCATTATCACAGTATCAGCAAAACCTGCAGCTTTAGCTTTATCAAATTCACCATTACTAATATTCATTTTAGGCAACTTAAACATATGCCATTATAATATCAGGCTGGAATACTCTGCCATATTCACGTAGTTTCACTCCGTGAATGAACTGAATTGATTGACTCAAACAAAAGACTAATTTAGTTCCATACCTTCATCAAATGGTATGCTTCCAAATATTGAAATATTAGCTGTCTAGAATTTTAAATAGACATTAGACGACAGATATTCATCATAAACAAAACCTAGGGGCTAGGGCTTTTTTGATTTTGTTCTCAGTTTTCTGTTTCATAAAACAGTTTGCTAAAACAATAAACACAATTTTACAAAATAAAAACATGACTATAAGTCTATGACATATGTGCTTTGTTTATATGTATATAGATGAACATAGCAATCTAGAGGAACATTGGTGGAGTATGCTCCCAGATGAAACCGCAGAAAATGCATTTCCATGAAAAATAGGGTTCTAAGAGTTTCAAGAGGTTAAAAATCTACCCTAGAACCATAATCTTTACTCACAACAATTACCAAATTGTTGATACTTCTGGTGTTTATTATTACATTTCAGTTTCTTCACAAATAGCACCAAGCTCCCCAAAAGATTAAAAAAAAATAGATTGTTACTAAATAATAAGAAATTATATATATAGCTTTGTAGATATATATAATTTCAGTTGATATCAATAGAAAATAGTTTTCCCAGCACTCACAAATTTTACAGACTAGCTACACTACCGAACAAGAGACGCACAACAGTAAAAGTAGAAGTGCAGAATTCTTCAGTGACAGAAAGAAACAAAGTTTCATCAAAGAGGAAGAGAGAGAGAGATTGTGGTATTTTTTTTTATCAGTAAACCATTTAACGAGGTGGCGAACATGATGGAGAAGAGGGTCAACGGAGAGAATAGGACGGCCCAGACAATGGATCAGATTGCCCCTGTTACTCAACGAACAATGTAGCACGTGTCGTTGTATCTCTAGCTTCCTGGCATCGACGTGTTGCTGTCTCTGTTTTCCTAGCATCTCTATTTATGGCGAGGACACGATCATTAGAAGAGAACACCGGCTCGGGAGTCAACCCCCCCTTTGTGGATTCCTCATAATATTTCCCTTTATTGTATAAGCTTCCTAGTTCCTTGTGTCTATATGTAAGGTCTGTAAATATAAAACAGAGTGCCATTTTTTCTTTTGCTGTTATGCTTTGTTTTTGTCCGTAGTGTTGAGCTACGTTCCTTTTCGCCTTGATCATTGTAATGTCGAAGGCTTGTCAGCCATATCTTTGTATATATACTTTCATTTGATACCAATAGAAAACCGTTTTTCCCAGCCAATACAAATTTTACAGACCAACGACGCTATCGGCGAGAGACAAGCAACAGTAAAGTAGAAACAGAGAATTCTTCATTTATAGAAAGAAATAGGGTCTCATCAGAGAGGGAGAGAGAGAGAGATACTCTGGTATTTTTTTATCAGTAAACCATTCAACGAGGTGGCAACCATGATGGAGAAGACGGTCAACGGAGAGAATGGGACAGACCAAACAATGGATCAGATTTGTTGGCGTGAGCTGTCAAATAGGAGACAAATGGAGTAATTATAGGGCTAAAGTAATTGTAAAATCCCCTTTCTTCAGGTATCCCGAAACTACAACCATAGATATTGTATAGTAGCTCTGTGTAATTCCTCTCCGTTTCTTATATATGTACATTCTGATTCAATAGAAAAAAATAGAAAACCAATTATTCAAAACGTTTAGATACACATGGTATCAGAGTGTGGTCCTTGGACCTCCGCTTCACACACCTCTTGACCAGAAAATACCAGAACGACGGCTTCCATGGTAGAATCCTCTGCTCTGGTAAATCACCCGAAGCCTCAGACTGAAGTCAGTCTTGAGGAATTGACAACCAAGATGCTGAAGTTCTGACCAAGACCCAGACTTGACCATACCCATCGATTGCTGATCCTGTAACTGGCCTGATCAGCATCAAGTTGGATAGCTCTAACTATGGCTTATGGTCCCAGGTGGTGGAAATGTACACTTCCGGCAAGGATAAACTGGACTATATCAACGGAGACACTCCCAAACCTTCAAAAGAGGAACCATCTTTTCGAAGATGGTGAACCGAGAACGCAGTTGTGAAAGGATGGTTGATCAACTCTATGGATTCCTCTATGATCGGCAACTTCATTCGCTTCCCAATAGCAAAAAAAATATGGGATGCAGTAGCTACAACTTACTTCGACAGCACCAATACATCTCAAGTGTATGACCTCCGACGTTGGGTAAGTCGCATGAGACAAACCGGCAGGTCTGTCGAGAAGTATTACAATGACCTTCAAGGATTATGGCAGGAGATCGATTTCTATCGTCCTAATCTGATGGAGTGCTCAGTCAACATCCAGAAATTCAACGTAATCCAACAAGAAGAGAGGTTTACACCTTTCTTGATGAGCTGGACGATCAACTAAATCACATATGAAGTGCTGTCCTACACCAGAAACCATTCCCCACGGTGGAGCAGGCCTATGCTATCATCCGACGGGAAGATATTCGACGGGTAGTAATGACTTTAAGTGGAGATACAACTTCTGGTGCTGTCATGGTGTCTAAAGGAAACAACTCTCACAAGTCAAATTCGCTATCTTTAAACAGTGGAAAGTCCAATGATATGTCCAAGTCTAAAGCCCAACCTGATGATGGAAAATGTACCCACTGTGGAAATAAAAAGCATACTCGTGACACTTGTTTTAAGCTGCATGGATACCCAGACTACTGGAATGACTATAAGGCATGAAAGAAAAATGACACTACTAGTAAAGCTGCTATAGTTACTGTGAACCCCAGTTGTCTTTCACCCCCCAAGTAGACACATCAACTGATCAAGGCAACTGTGGTCGAGTATTTCTTAACTCCACTCACAACAATGATAGTGCCTGGATTATAGACTCCAGAGCCACATATCACATTACCTTAGTCCAGTGATTTCTCACATACCATTCCACCTAGAAGGACTTGTATTGCAAATGCTAATGGAGTCACATATCCAGTTATAGGGGCGGGAACTGTTACTTTATCACCCCTCTCTATCATTACCTCATACTTTACTCTTTCCATCCCTTTCAAATAAATTGATATCTGTTAGCCAAGTTACTACAAATCTCAATTGTGTGGTACTAATATATCCTACATTTTATCTTATTTAGGATATTCTCACTAAGGAGATCATTGGGCATGGTACTAAGAAGGGGGATTATACTACATGGACGACTTCAGTCCAAGCAGAGCTAATCATATGCGTTATCCGACTAGCATAATAGAGAAACAGATTTGGTTATGGCACCACCAGTTAGGGCATCTGTCATTTGGTTATTTGAAGTATTTATTTCCAACTTTATTTTCACATTTACAGCATTCAAACTTTAAGTGTGACACTTGCATTGTAGCCAAAAGTCACAAAGTTTCTTATCTACTAAGCTTGAATAAAAGTGACATTCATTTGCTTTGATCCATTCGGATGTATGGGAACCCTCCCCGGTAAATACTCTTTCTGGCTGTCGTTGGTTTGTGATTTTTATTGATGACTGCACTCGAATGACATGGTTATATTTACTAAATCATAAAAGTGATGTGTTTGGTGTCTTTAAATCATTTCATGCAATGGTTCGAACACAATTCTCAGCTAAGATTCAGGTTCTCCGATCTGACAATGGCCTGGTGAATATGTCAATCAGCAATTTCAAGAATACTTCCAGTGTCATGGGCTACTCCATGAACCACGTGCTCACAAACTCTACAACAAAATGGTGCCACCGAAAGGAATAATCAACATATTTTAGAAACTACCCGAGCCTTATTGATCAGGGACTATGTGCTAAGCCACCATTAGGACAATGGTGTCGCCACCGCGGTGCACTTACTCAATCGTATACCTTCAAAAGTCTTAAACTTTAAGACTCCACTACAGGTGCTATCTAACCATGTCACCTTGCCTATTGTTTTGATGATTCCTCCTCGAGTCTTTGGGTGTGTTCCCTTTGTTCACCTTCATAAAAATCAACGATCTAAGTTGGATCCCTGCGGAGTCCGTTGTCTATTTTTAAGGTATGTCCTACATAAGAAAGGTTATTGATGCTTAGACCCTGTCACTAATCACACCTACATTATTATGGACGTAACTTTCCTTGAATCATATAGTTTTTCTTGCCACTGACACCCAATTCACCACTTCAAGGGGAGCACCAGAATGAAGAGCTGAATTGGTGGGGTAACGAATGGCAAGGATATGAGGAAAACATCACACCTCTAAGTGAAGGAACTAAAATGATTCAACCAACTAGTGAGACTACTTCAGGGGAATAAAAAATTGTGGAGCCTGAAGGCAATGGCAAATTTCCCCTCTCCTCTGTACCTTAAGGCCCTTCGCTTTCTAAGAATACTCCTGAGGTAAGCTTTCCTACCATCTTGACTCATCCTAATGATGATATTTCTATGGTCTATGTTTTACCTTTCAGACACAATCGAGGCAAGCCACCAAATCGGTACTCTCCAGATGTCGAAGAAAGAAGATCTAAATATCTGATTGCCAACTATGTGTCTACTCACATATTATCTGAACCGCTCAAGGCATTCGCACACAAGCTATCATCTTGTCATCTTCCCAATAGTGTTTAAGAAGCTTTATCCAGTCCAGAATGGACCAAAGCTATAATGGAGGAAATTGAGGCATTACAGAAAAATAAAACATGGACACTAATTCCACTCCCTGAAGGAAAGAAGACAGTAGGGTGCAAATGGGTTTTCTCCATCAAATACAAAGCTTATGGAACCATTCATAGATATAAGGCGAGGCTTGTGGCAAAAGGATACACACAGACATATGGAATAAATTGCCAGGAAACCTTTTCTCTAGTAGCCAAACTAAATACTGTAATAGTTTTGCTTTCTTTTTCAACAAATCTAGATTGGCCATTGCATAAGTTTGACGTAAAAAATGCCTTTCTTCATGGTGATCTTGAAGAAGAATTCTATATGGATATCCCACCTAGGTATAAGACTGCATGTAAACTACAGCGAGCGTTGTACGAATTAAAACAATCACCTCAGGCATGGTTCGGATGATTTAGCTCTATTATGAAGAAATATGGGTTTCAACAAGCAACGCGGACCATACCCTCCTCCTAAAAAGCCAATTAGGGAAAGTAACAGCTCTAATAGTCTATGTAGATGACATGATTATCACAAGGGATGACACAGAAGAGATCTCTAGACTTCAATAATAGTTGTCAAATGAATTTGAAATGAAGAATCTGGGAGGACTTAAGTATTTTTTGGGAATTGAAGTAGCGAGATCGAAACAAGGAATATTTCTCTCTCAAAGAAAATATGTGCTTGACCTATTGTCAGAAGTAGGATTACTGAAGTGTAAACCATCTAAAACTCATATTGTTCAAAATCATAAACATGGAGAATACTTATTTCAAGTGCCAGCTGATAAAGATAGGTACTAGAAGTAGTTGGTAAAGTCATCTATCTATCTCATACTCATCCAGACATTGCTTATACTGTAAGTGTGGTAAGTTAGTTTATGCACTGTTCAAGTGAAGATCATATGGATGTAGTAGTTTGGATTCTTCAGTACCTAAAGTCCTTTCTCGGAAAAGAGCTTATGTTCTTAAAAAATAATCATCTAAACATTGATGGCTATACAGACGCTGATTGGGCAAGAAATATGTTGGATAGAAAATCCAACTCAGGCTACTTTACTTTTGTTGAAGGCAATCTCGTTACTTGGAGAAGCAAGAAACAAAAAGTAGTAGTACTATCTAGCGCAGAGGCTGAATTTCGAGGGCTAAAGGTCTTTACGAACTTTTATGGCTCAAAAGACTTTTGACAAAAATTGACTTTGCCCCTCGCTCCGAAATAAACCTGTTTTGTGACAACAAAGCAGCTATTGACATCTCCCATAACCCTGTTCAACATGATCATACAAAACATGTCAAGATGGATCAACATTTTATCAAACAACCTTGAAGAAAAGGTTATTTGGTTCCTCTTTGTCAAATCAGAAGACTAGTTAGTAGAAATTTCCACAACTCACTTGACAAGTTACTCATAAGAGATATTTATGCACCAACTTGAGGGGGAGTGTTGGCGTGAGCTATCAAATAGGAGACAAATGGAGTAATTATAAGGCTAAGTAATTGTAAAATCCCCTTTCTTCAGGGATCCCGAAACATAGATATTGTATAGCCTAGAATAGCTCCATGTAATTCCTCTATGTTTCTTATATATGTACATTCTGAATCAATAAGGAAAATAGAAAACCAATTATTCAAAATGTTCAGTTACACAAGATTGCCCATTTTAGTTAACGGGCAATGTAGCGGACGTGTCATTGTATCTCTGCCATCTTGGCATCGACGTGTCGCTGTCTCTATTTTCTTGGCGTCTCTATTTCTGGCGAGGACACAATCATTAGAAGAGAACACTGGCTCGGGAGTCAACCTCCCCTTTATGGATTCCTCGAGATATTTCCCTTTCTTCTGTAATCTTCTTAGTTCATTGTGTCTACATGTAAGGTCTGTACATATAAAACAGGGTGCCCTTTGCTGTTATGCTATGTTTTTGTCCATAGTGTCATGTGTCACATCCTAATTCCTAGGAACGTGACGGACATAGGAAAGTCACTATTTAAGAGGTATCCTACTAGCCCGTTAAGACCATGCACAATTACTTAATACAACACAAAAGGAAATTTAAAACATAACAGAATTTAGTTTTACCTAAAGATCTTTCATTTCAACTTTTCCAAAAATGTAGGCAGAATGTCCCCTGAAACATGGACTATCCAGGGATATAGATAAACCCCATCAATACATTCAAGTACATCAACATAACCATATAGCCTACACAGCCAACCAACATACAGATAGAGGACCCAAAACACCAAAACTCGATTACAACTTTGTGCACAACATTTTCGAATTACATAGTTAATACTATTAGGAATAGGTTGCCCTATAAAGCAAGTTGAATTCTTCAATTTGACGTAAATACATTTTTATATTAACAAATAAATAATTTATTTATGTAAGCTTTATTTTCTAGCTATTAACGTTCCTAAATTCTAATAAATCAAGATACATTTGCATAAGGGTTATGCAAAATGATATATGTTTCTTTGGATGAATATAAAATAATATTCACAGTCACTAAATAGAGTCAGTTACTCTGTTCAATTAAGACTGTAGTATCCAGATTATCTCCATAGGAAGAATAAGATTCTTTTCTAAGGGAATGATGAATCTCAAATCATTAAAGTAGTATACTTCAGGTAATGGCACTATTAAATGAAATGGAATCAAGTGAGATATCAAATTTAATTTAATACCGTTACTTTAAACTTGAACTCACACACATTGCATGCTAATGGCATAATTGAAACCCTGATGGATTATGGATTCGTGTCCATGACCATTATGATTTTTGATATACTATGGACATGATCATTGTGTAACATTGGTCAAGACTCTGTAAGTTGGGATTATAGAGAAAGTAAACATCCAGGAACATAAGTCCAAGAAATGGAGTTCATAACATTATATCACTTCTAATTATTTCAGGAAGACAAGTGACACATCTGGATCCAGTGAAATGATGAATTAGCTACTCATCATTTTGAGATAATTTTAAAAAATCTAAAGATTATCTAGTCACTTATCGAATGAAATCTAAGACCAGGGGACAAAATTGACAAAAGGGGTAAAACAATAATTTTACCTTATGTCAATGGATGGCTACAAGGGTTCACAAATGCTAGATTTGCAAATTGGACAAATCAATGTTCAACATTGACTTCTCGTAAATTTAGGAATTATCAAGAGTGCAATCATTATTCTTTGGTGAAGTGACTTCATGATTAATAAACTTGGATTATCTTAATGAGATTAAAATAATCTCAAATTTATTGGAGCTTGAAATTTCTCTGTCCAAATAGATTCCTCACCTAGCTTTGGAGAATTCAATTTACATTGAGTTACAATAAATTTAAGATGAAATTTATTGATAGAATTTCAATTATTGTCTTAATTAAGACAAGAGTTATCTTAATTTAGACAAAGAAATATTTTTGGACAAATATTGTCCTAAATATGCTGAAGATGTAAGAAACATTTTATCACTAAAGAGAAAAAAATAATTCTTACAATAGTTGTCTAAACTAAATAAGAGTTGTTTAATTAGACAATAGAATTTTTAAGACAAAAGGTTTATCTTATTTAAGACAAGTATTGTCTAAATTTGGACAACCTTTATCTTAATAATTATTTTTCTAACTACTTTAAATTAATATTTAAATTATTCAAATTATTCAATTTAAAGAAGTTAAAGAAAATAAAATTAAATCCTCATTTAAATAGGAATTTTGTCTATAGGATAAAATTAATTTAATTAGGATAAAATTAATTTAATTAATTATTTATCCTAATGTTGTTGCAAAGTTTGAATTATTCAAACTTATGAAATAACATCCTCCCCATGTGATGGAGAGGTGTATGGCCAAAGGAGGAGAATTGATCTTTGACATGGTCAAATATATTCCCTCTTAATTATCCTAATTATATAAGTAAATAAATGTTGAAAATTAAAAGAGTTTTAATTTCTTAAGTAACCTACATTCATTAGGAAACTAACTAAGGCAATTAAGTAAAATTCATTTAGTTGAATTTTTAATTCAAGTATGACCAATTAGAAAGTCATACATATTTTATTTAATTGTTAAATAAAATATGTTATTATCATAATTAATAATATGATTATTAATTGGTAAATCAATAGATAATTTGATTATCTAATATATAATATTCCCCATCAGTATGCATGTAAATTCCTAATGGTTAAGAATTGAGTTTTTGAATTACACTCAAATGCTCTAACATGACCTAGTGTTAGCATCCTATATATATGCAACATTTTCCTCTTGTAGCGGTACAAGTGAATATTTAAGAAAGAGAAAAAGTGAATTCTTTGGTGTGCCACTGTAGAGTTCTTGACGTCATACTAGAGGAATAAAGAGGAAAGATTTCTAATTTGTTTTAAAAGCTATTAATTATTTTCTTTCATTTTTTGTTTATTCCAATCATTAAGCCTATTCACCCAGGTTCCGTGGATTGGTGCTTCCCAAAGAATATGATATTAGTACACTTGGTTAGGAAGTATATTACAAAATTAAAGTGACTACAAGAGGTATGTAAAATTATTATCTATTTTACTTCTCTTTCTAGCCATGAGTTATTTGTCCATGTGTTTTGTTTCCATTTGTTTGCAAGCTTGAATGTTTTAAAAATGTTAAAACACATGCTTGTATAGTAATCACTTAGGAAAATAACTAGATCCAATAATTGGTATCAAAGCTTGACTTCATGGCTATGTGTGTGTATGATGCATGGTTGGCACCTAGAAATCATACATTGATTGTATGTATGATGTCTTTAATATGTTGGTTTTGATTTAAATTGGCCATATTAATGCCTTAGAAGAATTTCTGTGTATTTATTGGGATGTAACAAGAAAGGTGATCCCATATGGTCATGTTTCCTTCTTGGTTAATTTTTAATTAAAATTTTCTAATTACAAAATTATGTTGTAAATGACAAAAGTCACCAATTGTAACATGGAGGCATGAAAGTGTGAGGACCTCTCAGCCAAACCCAAGGTATGGTAAATTAGTGTAGACATCCCAAAAGTCCAAGAATTGAAACAAACACAAGAAATGAAGAAATAAATGTAATAGCTTAGGATTTTATTTTCTCTTCTAAAATGTGCATTAATATGGTCTTGGTATTATATTTAATTTTATAATATATGATATTATATGCTATAGTATGTCATGTAGACTATTAGGTGCCAATCAACTTCACATGCTCATGCATACATTATATTTTATATTTTAAAAGAGTTTTAAAATGTTAAAACATAAGAAAGATGAATAATTAGTAAGTTGGCTAATTAGGATTTAATTTTTCAACTAAATAAATTAGTTAGAAATTAATTAGGTCCATAATTGATAAATTATTTAAAATTAATTAATTTCCAACTAAATAGTTTAGTTATAATTAAATCACCTAGTCACTAATTAATCAATTAAATTACCTAATTTTATTTTCAAACTAAGAGTTAGTGTGAAAATAATTAGGAAATGCATAAGGAATTAAATATATAAAATTCCTAAATAATTAGTAAAAGTTACTAATACAAATCCTATCTAAAACATAAAGGAAACCAAGTTCATAAGTAATTTAAGTTTTCTAAAGAGATACATGCTAGAAAATTTGGTAAATCAACTTAGAATAATTAATCATAATTAATTAATTAAAATATTGAGTGTGAGATAGCGCTAGTAATCCTAGAACCCGCTGCTTCCAACCATTAGTATATTGTCATGGAGTTTATGTCACTCCCTACATGAGGGCATATACTCAAACCATGACTAGAATGAATTTCCTTAGTGATAAGTCCACCTTGGTGGAATATTAAGTGTGACTTCCCATAGAAACATACTTAGTGGTACATCTAGGTATGATGAAATGATTGATTAAAACACTCAACATTAACCTATCAATATACTGCCTATAACATCTCTGTTGATATATTAATGGGCCAAATAAAGGCACTCCTCAACTATGCTAAGTCTGAAGATATCGGGTAGCGAAGTTGAGTGGGAGGGTTCAAATTTACCTTGTAATAAGTACATGGCCCATAGTCAATTGCTTATTGCAGAAGGTGAATGATCATCAAACAATAATTAATATGCTCATGCATATATGCATCATGTTTAAAAGTCCATTCAATAGCTAGTAGTTTACTAATATGAAATGTATTTATTACAGACTATCCCTTAATCATGAACCCCTATCTATTCTCCTTAACAAATGCACCTTGAATGGTGAAAATTATGTGGAGTGGAAGAGAAACCTCAACATTATTTTAAATTATGACAAGATCACATGGGTTCTTTCTGAGCAAGCGTCCCTTGATCTAACTCCTAACTCACTACTAAGTGAAACCGAGTATCATAAGAGGTGGAATGAAGCCAATGCTCTGGCTAAGTGCTACATATGCTACTGACATAATGTACCATCTACATGAGATGTTTAGTAGACTCGGTTTTCTAAGGTAAGAGCTGTCAATGCTTTCAAGGATATGAAGCAAAAACCAGGGGAGCTAGTGAGAGATTACATGCTTAAGGTAATCTCATGTCTTAAAGAGGCTGAGTTACACCAGACTGAGATTGATCTAAGTTAGACTATGAATAGCATAACAGGAACTATACCCTAAGTGGGTTAATGAATGACTTGCAAGCTGTAGAGAAGGTTCTTGATATTAAGAAAAACTTAGAGGAAAATGTGGTGGCTATAGAGCCCAAGAAGGCAAATAGGACAAGTGGGTCGAAGAAGAAGCCCATGAAAAAGAAGGCTCAAAAGGATAGCACCAAGGGAAAGTGTTTCCACTCTAGTGCAAAAAGACATTAGAAGAGAAACTATAAGGCTTGCCTCAGTTTTGTAAAGAATAAATAAGGTATAGGTCTTCTAAACATGTTAAAAGCCTTTCTAATGCATGATTCTACTAATAGCTGGATAGTATATTCTAGAGCCACTAACCATGTTTGTAATTCTTTACATGGGTTCTAGACAATAAGAAAGCTGACTGAGGATAAGTTCCTGACGAGGATGGCAAATTGCACACTAGTCTCAGCTCGAGTAGTGTGAGCCATTACCTTAGATTTTTTGAATAATAAGCTATTAGTTTTGGATCATGTTTATTTTATTCTTGGACTTTACATAAATTTGATTTATGTCTTATGTTAAATAAATTCTGAATATTCTATTTCTTTTGGTAATGATATTACCATTTCTATGAATGAAATATTAATTTGTTCTGAAATTATTAGGAATAATTTATATTATCTAAAACCAATTAGTTAGACTACTAATGTTGCAACAACAAATTCACCTAAGTCTAAAAGAATCAAGGAATCTAGCATAGATAAAAGTTATCTATGGCATCTGGGATTAGGTCATATTAACCAAAACAGGCTAAGCAGACTAGTAAAGGATGATACTCTGCCAGACATGATAGAGTGTTCTTTATGAGTATGTGAATCCTATATTGAAGGTAAAATGACTAAACCATCCTTTAAAACAAAGGGTAATAAGATGCAGGATGTTCTAGACTTGGTATACACAGATGTGTGTGGACTAATGAACATTCAAGTTAGAAGAGGTTATGTTTATTTTATAACCTTCATTGATGACTACTCACAATATGGTGTTGTGCATCTAATGCACAACAAGAGTGATTCATTTGAAAAGCTCAAGGAATTCGAAGCTGAAGCTGAAAAGCAATTAGGCAAACCATTGAAATAACTTTGATCAAATCGAGGTGGTGAGTATTTATCTGGAGAGTTTTAGCAGTTTCTGGTTGATAATGAATCATTTCTAATTTATCGGCACCCGAAACACCTTAACAAAACGGGGTTGCTAAAAAAAGGAATAAGACTTTTTAGAAATGGTGAGGTCAATGATGTCCTATGCTGTCTTTTTAGAAATGGTGAGGTTAATGATGTCCTATGCTGCATTACCAAAATTATTATGGGGATATTGTATATAAACAACAGCATACCTACTAAACTTTACTCCATCAAAGGCAGTGCCTAAGACACCAAGGGAGCTGTGGATAGGACGTAAACCTTCTTTACATCACTTGAAAACTTGGAGGTGTCCGGCGTATGTGTATATGCCTGAGTCCACAAAGATGAAACCAAGGTCGGAGATATGTTTGTTTGTAGGATATCTTAAAGGTACTAGAGGATACTTCTTCTATAGCATCTAGGATAGGAAGGTATTTGTTAGTGCAACTGTGACCTTCTTAGAAGAGGATTTTGTGAGAAATCACAAACCTCGCAACAAGATTATTCTTGAAGAACAAAGTGATTGGACAAAATCTAAGGATGATTTTGATGAAGTCATAACTGATACATGTTCAAGAGTTGAATCTAAACCAATAGCACCTCATCTTAGTGGGAGGGTTGTTAGAGAACTTGAAAGATACATGGGTTTCAGAGAGCACATGGTGACTCTTTCATATGAACATGAATCATATCCCATTACATATAAGGAAGTCATTAACGATGTAGATGTTGTTCATTGGCAAAAGATAATGAAATCGGAGTTAGAACCTATGTATTCTTACAAAGTCTGGACTCTTGTAGATGCACCTGAAGGAATAAAATCCATTGGTGCAAATGGATCTATAAGAGAAAAAGAGGAGTCGATGGAAAGGTGGAGATCTTCAAAGCGAGGCTAGTAGCTAAGGGTTATACCTAGAGAGAAGGTATTAACTATGAAGAAACCTTCTTGCTAATTGCTATGCTTAAATCCATTAGGATTCTACTATCTATAACTGCACATCTTGACTACAAGATATGGCACATGGATGTCAATACCGCATTCTTAAAAAGGGATCTTGAAGGGCATATCTATATGACTCAACCAAAAGATTTCATTAAAAAGGGGCCAAGAGTACAAAGTCTGTGAATTGCACAGGTCTATCTATGGACTTAAGCAAGCATCGAAATCTTGGAATTTAAGATTTGACAGTGTAGTGAAGTCCTATGGATTTTATGTAGATGACATTCTACTCATTGGGAATGACGTAGGAATATTATCTACGATAAAAAATGGCCAAATAAGTAGTTTTATATGAAGGATTTAGGGGCGACTAACTATATTCTTGAGATCCAAATTATAAGAGATCGCAAGAATAAGTATATAACCTTGTCCCAAGCAACCTACAATGACAAACTATTAACAAAGTTTGGCATGCATAATTCCAAGAGAGGTTTCACACCCTCTAGGCATGGAATCAAACTTTTTAAAGAGCAGTCTCCCAAGACTCCTTAGGAAGTTGAAGAAATGAGACGAATTCCCTATGTATCAGCAGTAGGAAGTCTCATGTATGTTATGCTTTGTACCAGACCAAACATCTGCTATGCAGTTGGTTTGGTTAGTAGTTTCAGCCAAACCCTGGCATGGAACACTGAACTGCAATCAAGTGTATATTAAGTATCTTCGTAGGACGAAGAACTACATATTAGTGTATTCTGGCACTCACCTAATTCCAATTAGATATACTAACTCAGATTCCCAATCTGACATTGATTTTAGAAATAATTCTTACATTAGTTCTAAACTAAACAAAAGTTGTTTAATTAGACAATAGAATTTTTAAGACAAAGGTTTATCTTATTTAAGACAAGTGTTGTCTAAATTTGGACAACCTTTATCTTAATAATTATTTTTCTAACTACTTTAAATTAATATTTGAATTATTCAAATTAATTAATTTCAAGAAGTTGAAGAAAATTAAATTAAATCCTCATTTAATTAGGAATTACGACTATAGTATTTTATTAGGATAAAATTAATTTAATTAATTATTTATCCTAATGTGGTTGCAAAGTTTGAATTATTCAAACTTGTGAAATAACATCATCCCCATGTGATGGAGAGGTGTATGGCCAAAGGAGGAGAATTGGTCTTTGACATGGTCAAATTATTCCCTCCTAATTATCCTAATTATATAAGTGAATAAAGGTTAAAAATTAAAAGAGTTTTAATTTCTTAAATAACCTACATTCATTAGGAAACTAACTAAGTCAAAAGGATTTAATTATGTAAAATTTATTTATTTGAATTTTTAATTCAAGCATGACCAATTAGAAAGCCACACATGTTTTATTTTATTATTAAATAAAATGTTATTATCAAAATTAATAATATGATTATTAATTAATAAATTATTAGATAATTTGATTATCTAATATTTCCAATTTGTAGGAATGTGAATCATTAATGGTTAAGGAATGAATTTTTGAATTACATTTAAATACTCTCACTTGACCTAAGGTTAGCATACTATATATATGTAACATTTTCCTCTTGTGCCGGTACAAGTGAATATTTGAGGGGGAAATTTTGAATTCTTTAGTGTGCCACTATAGAGTTTTTCACGCCATACTAAGAGGAACAAAGGAGAAGAATTTATAATTTACTTTGAAAGTTATCAATTATTTTCTTTCATCTTTGTTTTTATTCCAATCACTAAGCCTATTCACCATAAGTTCCGTGGATTGGTGCTTCCCAAAGAATAGGCAGTTAATACGCTTAGTTTGGAAGTATATTACAAAATTAAAGTAACTATAAGAGGTATGTGAAATTCTTATCTATTTTACTTCTCCTTTTTAGATGTGAATTATTTACCTGTGTTTTGTTTCCACCTATTTGCAAGCTTGAATGTTTTAAAAAGTTTTAAATCTATGCTTGTACAATAAACACTTAGGATAAACAACTATATCCAACAAATACAACACAAGACCACAAAATGCAATTTCCTATCCAACATGTCGTTTGGTTATCCAAGTTCACTCCACCATGGGTTGAAGATATGCTTACCAATCTACGTTAGCAGGCTCTGAATATGCAAGTGGATTAGAAGGTAAGACACCAGCCACTTGATCTGAAAAAAATTAAGAAAACAAAGGGGTGAGTCATGAGACTTAGTGAGTGGAAGACTTACCCAAGGATGCTTAGCCTCCCAGAATCCTTACAAGAATAGGTAAATAATTTAAAGACTTAATTGCAAGGAATGAAGCAAAACCAAGTATCAAATATATTAGGATCAGCAATATATCGTAAGAGAAATAGCTTGTTCATCTAGTAACTAAGTATGTAATTGATTATAAAATCACCAAAAGTAACAAACATAATTCCTCCAATTTAGATGACATAGGGATATCATCGATTCTCTTCTATAAGTATGAAAAGTTAATTCACATACCTCCATATTAATTTGGCTTAAGTTAATTCAAGAATATATTTTACTAGGATCTATTTTAGGGGCCGTTCGTTTCTCCTTTAAGGAGAAATGAGAAGTTAAAATTTTGAAAATAATGACTTCTGTAATTTTTT
>JASKGM010031882.1:0-25346 GCA_034509205.1 Ceratonia siliqua | reverse complement strand
TTTTTCCTAAGCTATATATATAAATTTTTGGGGGAGGGAGGGGGCGACTGCCCCTATTCCCTAAGACGTGGATCCGTCCCTGATTGATAGGATGGTTGAGGGCCCATATTCATAACAGGATGCTAATATACTTAAGGAAGTGATGTTAGTCATCAAGTATTGTCATGATATGGCAGTTGTTCACAGATATATCAAACCTGAGAATATTCTACTCACTACATTAAGAAATGATCACAAATATATCACCCTCTTTTTCTAATCCAGGCTCAGCTATGGCCTTAAGCAAGTTCTTTTCCTCAGTAACTGCAATCCTATCTTCTCTCATATTAATTTTGTTGTTCTTAGTTCTAGCTTAAAATTATTACCTTCCTTTATCTTAATTATGGGATTGATATGTCTTTCTTTTTTTGGTAACCCATAGTATTAGTTCATTGGGTTACTTGCTTGATACCTATTTATAACTATACGATTTAGTTTGGAATTAGATGCTTCCCTTTTTTCCTGTTTTTGTGGTTCTAGAATTTGAATGCCAAGTGAGAGATTTTTGTTGCTGTTTTCATCCAATTTTATTAATAATTTATGGATGTTCAAAGATGATGAAAAAAGGGAAAGGAATATTACAGTGACAGGCTTCATGTATTGAGGTTGGATTGGCAATTTCATTGGAGCTTCCATAGTATAAATCTTGGGATGTTTAATTGAATTCAGTTGGTCAAGTGATTGTGATTGGTTAAAATGTGAAATGTTCTTAGTTACTCATTATTTTGAAAGCTTTGGAGGAACTTCCAAATTGGTTGTGATTCACATCTATCAAATATAGAGCACTATGGGTTTTGTGGACACGTGCCTATGTGTGCTTACAAGTATGTTGAGAGCAATATGACCAGTTGTATATATGTATTGGAAAATTATTAAATGTGGCTTTCATGGTTTACGTATCAAATTTTGTTAAAAATACCTAATAGAAATAAAGTACATGTGACCAATTTAGATGCACTGTCAAGCATATATATCTGGGAAGAGCTAAAGGACCACTTAACTTTATTGTGATTTTGAATTGCAAGAACTGATAATTAATCTGCAACAGAATGCTTCTTATGGTGCTTAAACTATTTGTTAATTATTCTTAGGTATGTTGAAATATGTCCAGGTATAGGGGTTGAATGCTTAAATTGTATAACCCTCCTTTGAGATTGATGTTACGCATAACCATACCAAATTCTCCAAGAACCAGTAACAATAAACTATTTGTATACTAACCTTATATTGTACTCCCTAGTCCCTCCCATTTGTCATGATGATCAAGTATCCTACTGCTAAAGCTAGAGTTGAGTTGGTTACATATGCTATTACAAAACAAACAAAACAGAAGGGTGGTTTTAATTATCTATGTGAAATAAATAAGACGTACATTAACCTTTCAAGAAGGTGATATTTCTAAATGATTGTTGAAACTGTTTTGGGATGTTTTTTAGAGTAATTAACTCCAGTTCCATCACTATTAATCAAATTGTGCTGAAACTCATGCAGTTAACCTATAGAATTTTTTTATTTGAAAAAACAACTTTGGCAGGAAGTCCTTGAAACTGACTTAGGTAACTGCAAGTGACAAGCTCGAGGGTTTCCAAACAAGTGACTGAGGTAAGTACTTGCTGGCTATCTTTAGACTTCCTTCTATTCTACCTTAGCTTTACTGCTATGGATTTTTTAATGTGCAAGTTTCCACGAATGTGTTTTTTTTTTCCTTATCTTCTTATAGTTCCCCTACACACACTTTCTGGCATGCACACCACCACACAATAAAATTCATGTAGCTAATGCTTAATTCTTCAATGTTATGCAGGTTGAAGTGAACTATTCCTCTGCATCATCTGCCAATTAAATTGTGAGTCTGTTTACTGATATCTAATTACGTTATCTAATTTGATAATAGAAATTTAGATGTTTTACATAGAACTTAGTCATGGAATTAGATAATCATATAATTAAATTGATGATTATGATGTGAAACTTTTAATATGTACCTATTAATTTGCTTATTATTAAAACTATAAATTGCACAAGCAAATGAAGTTCTAGTTACCATTAAAATATTGGTAATAGCAATGATACATATGGAATATAATTGTTGTAATATGGCATGTGGGAAATGGTATAAATTGTAAAATATATTATTCTTCTAATTGTAACTTAGAAAGTTACATGTGAAAATTATTAGTTAAAGCATGTTATATACTTTATGGAATCTAGTGCAAACTTTTGAATAATTATTTAAAATTTTGAAACTTTAACTATCCATTACCCCCTAAAAGATGAGAAAAAATAGAATATCCCATTGAGTTGTTGTAAAAAAGTAATTCAAATAAACATCTGGAAGGGGTAATTCTCCGAGGACGTTAGAAATCTTGATGAAATTTTGTGCTTCAAATTCTTTAATAGATTGTCTATTTTATGCAACATACCCATGGACGTACATGTGCATCATAAATGGATGGATAACCGATTAAATGATAAACGACATTTGAATGATGAATTTGTTCATGGGGTGTACGAGTTTTTTACATTTGCATGCGCACAAGAAAATTTAGTGAGAGAATGAGGGATTAGGTATCCTTGTAGGAAATGAAAACGTAAGAGAAACAAAGTGTTTGATGAAGTGACTGTTAATTTTTTGCATAAGGGGTTTATGGACAATTATTACTATTGTACTATTCATGAGGAAGCAATGTCACTTATCCCCCCAGTAGTATTAGAAAATGATTACTTTGTCCCTGGTGGACAAAGAGAAGATTACAATGTTTATGAACAAATGATAATTGATTCTACTGAACCATCACTGATCAAAGAGCCTAACCTAGATGCACAAAGATTCTTTGATATGTTGGCAGTCGCATAAGCTCCTTTGTGGGATAGGTGTCAGAAGTATTCCGAGTTATCAATGGCAATTGATAATCTGAGCCTGAAGAGTGATCATAACATGACGGAGAGTTGTTATTACACGATAGATATAATGAGTGATCTATAATGAGTGATGCAATGCCGAGTAATAATTGGTTGCCTCCTAATTTTTATCATGCTAAAAAGTTAATGAAAAAATTGAGCTTGGGTTGTATAAAGATTGATTGTTATTATAATGGATGCAAATTGTATTACAAGGACAATGAGAATGAGAAGAATTGTAAATTTTGTGAGATGGAACAGTACAAAATTTTCACTCAGAGGGGTATTGCTAGAGAAACCCCCTTGAAAAGGATGTGGTATTTTTTAATTGTTCCAACGCTATAAAGACTTCATTCATCAATGACCACTGAATGTCACATAAGATGTCACCTTGAGAATCTAAGAAATCCTGGTATCTTATCTCACTCATTAGATGTAGAAGCCTGGAAACATCTTGATGAAACTTATCCTGATTTTGCTTGAAATTCCTGAAATGTAATATTAGGGTTTTTCTCCATATCAGTTGTCTGTAAACTCTTATTCATGTTGGTATGTCATTCTTACTCCTTACAACCTTCCTCCTTGAATGTGTAAAAAGAAAAGTTATGTTTCTAACCATAACTATTCCAAGTACATCTAATCCAAAAACTAAGATTGATGTATATCTGTGACCATTAATAAATGACTAAAAATGTTGTGGAATGAATGTATGCAAACTTATGATGTGTCATTGTAGCAAAATTTTTGATGAGGGCTATTTTGATGTGGACTATCAATGATTTTCCTACATACAGAATGTTGTTTGGTTGGATGACCGCTGGAAAACTCTCTTGCTCATATGATATGGAGAGGTCTAAGGCGTTCACTTTCAAACATAGCAGGAAAACTTCATTTTTTGATTGTCACAGGCAATTCTTGCCTGTGGATAATTCATACTAGAAGGCACATAATGCTTTCAAAAAAAATTGTGTGGAGCTCTCATTGCCTCCTCCACTCTTATCTGGAGAAGAAATATGGCAACGTGTCAGGCACTTACCTAACATAGAAGAGTCTCAAATATCTAATCCATTTGGGTATGGGGTTGATCACCATTGGACCAAAAGGTTTATATTTTGAGAGTTGTCTTATTGGAGAACACATTCTCCGTCATAATGTCGATGTGATGCACACTGAGAGGAATGTGTTTGTTGTCTTATTTTACACAGTCATGGATGTGAAGGGTAAAACCAGAGGTATACCCAAAGCTAAGTTGGACTTGACTGAACTTTACAGACGAAAAGATCTATATCTACAAGATGTTGGGAGTGGTAGACTCAAGAAACCCAAAGTACAATATGTATTTACCAAGAAGCAAAGGGTAACTGTTTGTAAATGGGTTAAAGATATGAAGTTGCTTGATGGTTATGTAAGCAATTTGGGTAAGCGTGTTGACATGAGTGAAGCTAAGTTACATGAGTTGAAAAGTCATTATTGTCACGTTTTTATGCAACGGTTACTCCCAATTGCTTTTAAATCTTTACCAAATCCCATTTGGAATACCCTTGTTGAGTTAAGTCAATTCTTTAGAGAATTATGCTCAATGATGTTGAATAGTGATCAATTTTTCGTGATTGAGAATAATATTCCCACTATCTTGTTCAAATTGGAACAAATATTTCTTCCAAGCTTCTTTGACTCAATAGAGCACTTGCCCATCCACTTGTCATATAAAGTCAGGGTTGGAGGTCCTGTTTAATATCGGTAGATGTATCTATTTGAAAAGTTGTTCCTTTTGAATCTTTACAACATTTATTCCTTTTACTTAAATAATTTGATTTCTATAGTCATACTTTGTGTCACATTCTAATTAGGTTCTTACGCACCCTTAAAGATAAAGTGAAGAACAAGGGTAGAGTTGAAAGTTTCATATGTGAAGCTTACTTAGTGGAGGAAACATCAACTTTTGCTTCCTATTGTTATGCATCCCACATTCCATGTAGAAGGACGAGAGTCACCCGTAATGATAATGAAGGTGACGTTTTTCTTCTTCTCGACCATTGTCAATATTCAATTATCTAGGACGCCGGGTTGGGAAAGCACATAAACATCAATTAGATGCTAAGGAATTTGAAACTACTATCATTCACGTTCTTCTAAATTGTCCTGAGGTTTAATCTTTCTTAGAGTAAGTTCAGGCAAAGTTTCTTATATCTAGTTACTAATAGTTCCTGACAAATATTTTGATAAAACATACACAGTATATATGTAGATTTTATGCAAGAACTTGGACCTAACATCACTGACACATAGCTTGACAAGGAGATTTCCTCAAACTTCAGTTCATGGTTCAAAAATTATGTAGGTTCATTCTTTAATTGTTGTCCACATATTTTTCAGTAGTTAAATCATTGATGTCTTAAGTATATGGCCTTTTATTGATATTAGGTGAGTAAACTAGAAAATGGAGTATGTGATTATGTTATCAAGAGTTTGGCTTGAGATCCATTGTGCATGGTTGACATATAGAACATATACTATGTCAATGATTTTAAATTTCACACAAACTTAGTCTGAAGGGATGAAAACTTTCAATTATGGTGTATGTGTTCGAGGCAATGATTATAGTCAATTAGAAAATGACTTATATGAGACAATAACAGATATGATATAAATGGAGTATATCGGTATTCCCTTGAAGAAGTTAGCTTTGTTTAAATGTGATTGGTTTGACTCTACTCCTAATCTAGGGACAAGGACCAATTTCTATCATGAGTTGGTAGAGGTAAAAGCATCGAGGAGGTCTAAATCATATAATCATTTTATACTCGCTCAACAAGTAGAGCAAGTTTACTGCACTTCATATCTTGAAGACAACCTCAAGTGGTTATGTATTATTAAGACGAAGGTTCGAAGTATAGTTGTTGCTTCCTAGATACCATATTATGAAGATGATTAACCATACCAAGGTGATGAAATACCCCAATTATTGCCAATAGTGATGTTTTAGACTAAAGCCTAGTTGATAGAGAAGGTTTTCTTGAGGAAGTTCATCATTTCTAGCTGGATGAAACAAACCTCAAAGACAATGATGAAAATTTGTCCACGACAAGTAATACTAAATTTGATGAGCAGTTTATAGATTCAGATTCAAATTAGGTTAATTTTTTTTTTCTTGTGATTGTCACTCTATGACATTCATGCAAATTATACTAGATAAATCTCTGTAAACTGTGTTTCTTCATATTTCACACTTATGTTATTCCTTGATATACTGAAAATGCAAATTGTTCTTTATCTCTAATTATTCTTTCAATGGTTTTATTGCATACACATAGATGACATGTTGAGGACGAGGAAGAGGAAAATGTATAGGCTGTGCTAGAGGCACCAGTATAGTGTCATCTACCTCATAGACTTCCACCTCATACTTCCTGTACTCCATCTATTTCCCAGTCGAGCTCTGTCCCCACCTGTTCATCTGCCCCAGCCTCAGCCATAAACTCACATCGGCCCTAAACATTCTCTATAACCCCAGCTACCCCTAACATACCCTCTGATCTTGGACCTTCTTCAACACCAGCTAGCCCAGCGCCACCTGCACCTATATATGGGACTGTTGGTCTAATATATGGGTGCACATGGCTTAACCCTATTGAGAAATTGGAGTAAGAAACATTATAAACTATGTAACGTTATTGGTTTTTAGTCAATTTCCAATGATTGTGAATTTTTTGCTAATACTTTTTATATCAACTTTTAACTTTGAGACGATAGATAAAGTGGCAAATGCTATATTTGGCATCGTCAAAAGCAAGTTTGAGGGGCCATGGATTCGATGGACCAACTTTCCTATAGAAGTTAAACATATGTGGTTCGAAGAGTTTAAGGTAAATTTGATTTTATTTCTTTGATTTCAATAGATATGTGATAATATTATGACTCTTTCTGCTTTTATGCTAATGTTTCAATTCCCTTCAATGCAAAAGAAGTATAAATGGCTCTCTACTGATGATAGGAAGGTTAGGAAGCATTTCAACAACAATGGTGGAAAATGATGAGAAATGCAATGCAGAGAATCAGAGACAAAGAATGCAGCGGGTCATGGATCATTGCTGAAGTTAGAGAAGAAATTTTCAAGCAATGGGAGGATCCACAATTTAAAACCACAAGTGAGCAAAATAGTTAAAATAGGCTTTGTGATACTGATATCTCACTCCACTGGTGATTCCATTTCTACATCACAGCACAGGAAGAGACTGGTAATTGCCTATAAAATCTTTTTCATTTCTCTTTAAGTACTTTCAAATAATTAATTTTTCTCCTTTGGTGTTTGTATGCAAAGGGTTGAATTGTAGAGGGACCAACTCCATTTGAGCTTTTTACGCAGATTAAGCACTGTAAGAAAAATAATGTTTAAGTATTTGAAAAGGCTGCACAACGTACTGTAAGTATTCTTGGATATATCATATCATTTAATTAATTCTCTTGTTGATACAATGCTATCAAGATAACTGTTTTATGGTTTGGTTTGTTTGAATTTACAAAGCAGAGGAAGATATGAGCTCACATGTGTCTGTAGAGGGGAATACTATTGCACTTAGCCTCTCTACGGCATCTGAAAACCAGCTATACTTCAATGTGGTTGGGGAAATCAATAAGAATGGACACGTGATTGGCTTTGGGAAGTAGACCACTTATTATGCTAAAGGTTCTTCTGCTAATGTTGACCAAGGTATTTCACTATCAAAGATTCAGAACATGCACTAAGTAATCGATCATTTATACATGGAGATGAAGGAAAACAAAGAGATGATGCATCTTCTCATCAAGCACCTGGGGTTACTCCTACTGAAGTCAGCCCATCTCAACCTCCGATTCCTCCTCCAACTCCTCCTTCTCCTGCTCAACCTTCGGCCGCAACTGACTCACCTGGCAACAATGACATGGGCGATGATTTATATAATGATTACGATAAATAGAGGATAATGGTTATGCAAATTATGTTCTCATTTGAATTATTTTTTTATGACGTACTATTGTATATATTTGAATTGTTTTTTAACTATTTTTAATGCATTTATTGATTTTTTTTCCTTTTTGCGCCTTCAATTTATATTGCTTGATAAATTTGATAGGAAATAACTTCATGGAACAATAAAAATCTGGGCATGGAAGACCTAGTTTTTTCGAATCAGAGGGAGAATTAGAGGCGGCCAAAATTCTATTTTATTTCTTTGGTTGAGTCAAATTTAAAGGCAAATTTTATCGGCCTCTAACTTTAGAGGTAGCATTTGAGGTGGCTTTTAGTCACTTCTATTTAGAGGCAGATTTATCTGATCTATCATATTATTGGGATACATTTTTTGTTAGTTTAGGTGTGAATTTTTTTATTATGAGGCAAATTTCAAATCTGTCTTGAATTTCGCCTCAAATAATTTGCGACACCTTATTTAGAGGCAAAATTTGGTTACCTCTAATTGCCTTTTTTATTTTGTAATGTTTAAAAATCATAGTTAAGTTGAGAGCTAGATGACAATTGAGTTTAGAATATAATATTTATTTATTTTAACATTATTATCAACATTCATTAGATATTGTAATGTCTTAAACTATTTTTTTTACTCGTTTAATTTGCTTGCGTTTCCTTCTCCCCGACCTTTCTTATTTTTCTTACTATATGGAACCTGTTGGACATAACTTTACCCAAGTTGTATAGTAGTTAGTTCTTTTGAGCTTTGCTACCTTTATCACCAAAAAAAGGACTCCAGTAAACAAATTTAAAATTTTAAAATATTACTTTAGCAATATATTTAATTATTAGTATAAACCCAAATTATCATATATAGTTTATATATAAGATTAAGGATAATGTTATGGTATCCCTAGTGTATGGTGCCATCAATAACGTGGCACCATGCATCACCGTTAGATAGACATATCTTTTTTCATCCGACTGTGATATATGGTGCCATGATTAGTAGCACCATACATTAAATATATCAATATTCAATATTTATATTATTTTTTTAGTTATACAATCAGTATTTTTACGTTAACTTAATATCTACATTGATAAAAGATATTGAATATTTTATTAATTATTTTATAGAATATAACTTTTAATATAAAAAATATTATTATTTTGTTTAAGTGATATTAATATTGATTTTTGATATGTCATTTGCTATACATAACTTTATGTCATTATGTTTAATGGGTTAATGATTAGGCGCTAGTGGGCAGGACTTTCATAAATTTTTTTTATGGTTTTTTTACTTTTTAATATTAAGTAATTATTTTTTATGTTATATTTTTTTAAGAATATTTTGAAATTTTTTTGAAATTTTTTTTACCTTTTTATGTACTATTTCACTCATAATTTTTCTAATACTATTCATGTATAAGTAAAAAATTCAAAAAAAATTTTAAAAATTTTCAAAAAAACATGACATAACAAATAATTAATTAACATAAAAAATTAAAATATAAAATATAAAAAATTATAGATCAATACTGTTATCTCTAAGCTACAGTCCCAAAATGGGGCTGTAGCTTAGAATTTAATCATGGATTGACCCATTAAAACCCATGCTTTAATAGCTAATCTAATGGCCCAACCCATTTAAACCTTAAACCTAAATGGCTGGATTTAACTGAATCATAATTAATTAAATTAAGATGATTAAATGAGTTTAAGTTATGGTTGCCACCCTATATACACTGAATTGTTAAAGGAACATATCTTGAAGGAAAACTATCAATTTCCATCCTATAGTAGATCATTTTTTTCATCCACTGCTCATTGGCAAGGGAAATCTAGTTTGGTTCAGACTTCACCCTTGTAACAACAACCCTTCAATCACAAGGAATCGACTGCTAGCTAGACACGTTTTCCAAGATGACAGGAATACCAACTTCTAAATATAATACATCGAATTTAGGTTTGATACTTTACAATTGGTATAGCATAAACATGTTCATTAGGTCAAATTGCTTCTGCAATTTCTTCCTTGCATCAGATCGAAAGCCAATGGCAGGAACTAATCGACATCCAACAAACTACTCTTCATCAACATGCACAACAACCTCTTATCGATATGGGTATAGGGTGTCATATGATGTATTATTAAATTACCATGTACTCTTTATCATTGCTACTATTATTATTATTATCATGTGTACCTAAATCCTGAACCATCACACGGAAGAGAGGATGCTTACGGCCACAAACCTTATATTGTGGACACTAAAACTTGAGAAGCTTCATATACATGGACAGCAGTATAGAGCTTATTATGAAAGGATTTACAGAATGGTCTTATGATCTATAAAGCTGCACTGTCTAATAAAATTCTTAAGCAACTTCAGTTCAATTACACAACATAGTTCCTCCATGCTGCACAGGTGAATCACAAAGTAGATAGCTTTTTAGTCCTTTTAACAGTTGTCTTGGTAAGGGCATCACAAAATTCTCTCCTCCTTTTGGAGTTGTTTTTCTTGTCTTCAGTGTTACTATTATTGTTAAAAGATCCGCCCCCAGTGGTCTTTTCCTGAACTTCTAGTGCATCTTTGACAAAAGCCTTTAGCCTCCATAGTGTGTAGTCACTCTGCATATAACAATCGAAAGTAAAGAAAATTTTGGTGAGCTACTAGAAACACGGTGAACAAAATAACAACTTACACAGGATGGAAAATATTTGACAATGAATGATAGCAAACATTAGTAACTAGATAAGATGACAAAGACCTGAGCATCAATGTCAAGGTCCACCTCTTGGGCAGTCGCTTGGAAGCTCGGGTTATTCTCAGCAACTATCTCCAATGCCCTGCTGATGTTTTCAGGTGACAATTTTGTGAGGGCTGTCCCAAGTATTCTTTTCTCTTCAGAAGACAGTTTCCTACAGTACGGTAAGCAACAGTCGGCATTGACATCCAAAATATGCATAATCAACACAACATAGCAAACTCTTTAAGTCATGTACTTAAGCACCAAAATGCAAAACACATTTCTGAACCAGATATTGCCATTTGATCTTTTTGTCATGGCTTTAGTTCTAAACAGTAGCCCTCCAACAGTCCAACTCTTCTAAGCCCCCACCCTAGACAAGGGAACCCAGGGGTAGGACGACAAAAAACCCAACCAATGGTGCAACTTAAAGAAAAAAAGACAGCCATAAGTTTTAAGGCCTCTAAACTGTAAATAATACCAATCATTTCTAGTGCATTTGTTTGCAATGCTATTAATCACATAAATATTTATATGGTGCATCCAAAGGAGGAGGCTTCCAGCTTCTTGTACAACTTTATGGGCATACTCCTAACAATTTAAACTATTAAAATGAATTGATTCTTAACATGATATCAGAGTCTATTCAACCCAAAAATCAGAAGTTCAATGCATGCTATCTCCATTCTTATAATTAAATTAAGTTTCAGCACAAAATACGGTAGACCTGCACTTCTTTCATACTTCAAGCCCAGAAAGCGCTCAACCCAATAATTGGAAGTTCAATGCATGCTATCTCCATTCTTCTAATTAAATTAAGTTTCAGCACAAAATATGCTATCTCCATTCTTGGGCCTTATCCTAACAGTTTAAGCTATAGAAATAAATTGGTCCTTTACAATATTAAATGTAAGAGAATGTCAATTCTCTCTTCTGATTCTTTGAATGCCAATATTGAATGACATAATGACTGCATGGCCCATGCTTCCAAAGACTTATTTCATCTATCTCTAAAGTATAAAGCATGGGCATACACGTCACTTCACCAGCATAAAACTGCTGATGTCATGTCAAATAACTGAAAGCAAATCAGAATGCAGGAAAGTGCCTTGATAACATTATTGCAATTTTCAAGCTTTAAAAATTAAATTGATTACATCTACGGAAAATTGCTATAAAATTTTCAAACGGTGCATCTTTCTTAGGTTTCTACTCATTGCATGGCAAAAGGACTTTCAAACTTCAGCACAATGAACACGTGGTATCCTCTTCAGCCATCTTTAGATCATCAAGTTAACACCTGAAATTTTCCTGTTAACAAAGAAAGCACTTCCCAAATATTCACGATTGGACACCAGGAAAGTTGGAAAGAGGAAAAAATTACATAAGAAAAAAGAAATAATCTCAGGCCCGAATAGTTGTTGATGGCAGGTTCCTGAAGCCATGGATGGCGCACAGCGTGCAGTGCTGTGCATGGCAACATTGAAATTTGGCACATATAACTACATAATCTAAAATACAAATAAAAAAATTAAAATAAACATATATGTATGAAAATCTTAATTCATATTTAAAATATAATTTGTAATACATACGTGTATAAATTATAATTATAAGAGAAGAAAAACTCAGAAAATATTGATAGGGGGGGCCTATCCTGCTGTCCCCCCCAAACATAACTTCTTCCATTTTTTCATCCCACCCCCTTTTTTTTTCTTTTTCTTTTTATTGTTTGCATTATTTATTCATTATCTATTTACGGTATTTTTTTGAAAATTTTTTAAGATATTTTTAAAATTTTAAAATTTTCTTCAATTTTCTTACTTTTTTTTAAATGCATTATTCTTTTTTATTTTTTTTAAAAAGTTTTTAAACTTACAATTAATTATCAACTGGGAAAATTAGTTAAGTAGCTTTCTTACTAGTGTTATGCCTTGTGATTCATTTTCTTTGTATCTTTTTTTCTTTCCCACTAAAATGCATAAAAGCCCCTTCAACTCTGACCCATTCGTAATGACACTGTTCAACTCTTATGTAGTTGCTCTTGAAATTGACCACGAAAGTAGTGTCATTTGAGTAATAGAAAAAAGGTTTAGCAATTATTTAATTCAAACAATGCACAGAGACCAAATTTGGAGTTCATTCATTTTTATCACTATGAAATGTTAATTATAATGGAAATTGACCATGATCACAACGTAAGATTAATAGATGACTCTTTCACAAACCTGCACTTCTGAATCACCATTTCTTTGAGACTCTTCAAATGCATATCAACCTCATAAAGCTGCAGGTAGTTGAAGAAAGCATAAACCATTATAACTACTAAGTAACATCAAGCAACAGATTTCGATTGAAATGAAAAGAACAATTCAAGCAAAAATTCAACCAACCTCAATGCTTAAATCCCTAGCCATATTGGCATAAGTGGCTTCCCGAGCAAGCTGCATATCTAACTGAGCCTCTTCTTCTTCCTCTAATCGCTTTTTTTCCTACATTAGTCAAATATAGAAAGGTAATAACATTATGAAATATACAACTAAAATTAATGTTGTCATAAGAGCAAACTCCAAAATTATATATCAGAGAATTAATTCATCCTGAAGAAAAGGTAACTATTTTGGAATATCAATTACCTCTTCATCAACTTTAGGCAAAAGTTGCAGCCATTTCTCCTCAAATTTTTCCAGCAAGGTTTTGGCCATTACATGGATATCATTTTTTTCATCATTGTATTTCATTGCATTCTTAAAAACCAACCTTACATCAGCATATATCTCCCGGACATTCTTATAACCAGTACCATCCTTAGCTTCCATTTTACCTTTTATTGTACTGAAATCCATGGGCTTATCAATAACCTAGGGGCAGAAAAATAAAAAAATTACTTTCAGACACGCAATGAAATAAAAAAAAAAAAAAAGTAACAAAGAACTCTAAGATAAAAGATAGATGACTACATTAAAACATTGCCACCAGTAGCAGAAGCACTGACCAACCCAAATTTAAACTTTTCCATATTTTTCTTTTCTTTTACAAACAAAAGCAAAACAGAAGTGTACAAGCATACATGGTTTTAATTATAAAATTGAAAGTGTAGATGGTTTTGAGCTAACATTTATATAGACCATGAGAAAAGCTTTAAAATGCAAAACAGCACTACCTCATAATAGTCATGCAAACCAAGACCTTCAACATCTACAGGATCCATAAAGGGCCAAGCCCACTTATGCTGAGTGATCTGAGAAGCAAGAAATAATGTATCACTATTGATTTTTCGAAGGAATTTTGATAGAGTCAATTCACAAGATTCAACTAGGAAGAGAAAAATTGCTAACATGTAATGAATTATGAATGTTATCTTGACTTGTAAGAAAAAGAAGAAAAGAAAAGGAAAGAAAAGGAAAGAAAAAATAAAAAGACTAAACACAGTAGAAAGGGTAAAAAAATATATCTTTTGATACATCTGAATTTTACAATGACTTGTTCAAGCAAAAAAAAATTGTAAAAAGATAAACTTAAACAAATGATTAAAATTTACCTGCATTCAAAGTGCTGCTCTTCACTATTTTAGAAGCATGCAATTATCAATGGTTAGATTAAAAAAAAAACTAAAGCTCATACCAAGAAGATAACGGAGGTATATATAAATATAAAATGACTCATTAATTATTTTATGGATATAGGTGGGTTGAGCATTATCCACGAAAAAGGAGACAAGGGGCCAGGAGGATAAAGATGAAGAACAATCCAAATACAATTTTCTCAAAATGCAAGACTTCCTTTCTTAAATTTCATGTGCAAGTTTGCAACTAACTTCTGTTTGTCTGTGAGGGTTGCAAAGTCCTTATCTAGAGTTATCACGACGAGAAAAGTCTGATGCAGCCATTTCAAAAAAGAAATCAATAACAAAAATTATCACAAAAAAAAGACTTCATCACAAATTAAGTCATGACAATGTATTAAAAACATAAAGTAATCCAAATATACAATACCAGACACATAATGACCTAAGTTCACACACAACCAAATGCAAGTTATGAAAGACAAAGTAACATAAAAAATTTTGCAAAGTAATTGCACTTGCCTGACGCAAGATTGTGGTAAACTGGCGCATGAGCTCTTGCATTCTCTTTGCAGCTGCTGCTTCCCTACTTGATGAATCTAGCTGCTGCTTCTTAGCACTAATAAGATGCTTCTCCCGACCCTTGTCTTTAACAAGAGAGTTACCTTTGGAATTGTTAACTTGAACATTAGCCGTGGATTGGTAGAACTGTTCAACCTCATTTACATGCTTCTCAAGCTGTAAATAACACATGGCACTAAAGTTATTTCCAACTCAGAGTTCCAAACTTATATTAACACCAAAATTCTATTAATGCATGGCAGAAAATTTGCAATTATCAAGTACAGATTCATTAGACCTCAAACATGATGAGAAGTCTACATATTCTTTTACTAAAGCTCCAACTGAACAATAACTGGTGTATTTTGGGATGAAATGGTCCTAGACATGTAATAAAGCCTCTTTGACCAAGTGGTAAAGACTTCAATCCTTGTTTTTATTATCAAATTGGTATCAAAGCAAGGTTTGTCTGCACAAATCGCGGCCTGTTACCGTTCGCGTACTGCTAACTTCAGGCTTTCTGCAAACCAAGCATACCGTTGTGTACAAAACATCCCAATCTACCTAGGTTCACTATCACTGTCGTTCAACTTGGCTCGAAAAACCACCAGAAACTCGCCAGAGAAGTTGACACACCGAAGTCTCTCTTAGATCACCTAGTGCTGCTGCCCAAAATAAAAAACTGACAATACCATCAGCTCTAGCATGTACGAAACCCAAGGATCCGGAAGCTTGCTGCCAGAAACCGTCCAACTCACCCCTATGCCCAATGAAGTCCATGGCGCATGACACTCCAGATTTGTTCCAAAGTCCGACCCAATCCACTCTGACATTGACTGTGCAATGTACCTCCAGTTCTATCATTTTGATACTGTTTGTCAGGGTTTGTGGGCTCCCGAGTCCATTTTTGATGCTATTTTCATAGTTTGGGGCCTCCAACTAAGGTTTGTTGGCTCTGCAACTTATTTTTCCTCCCTAGGATATGCATTCTCTCTTTGAAAACTTTTTCTAATTTTTATATTATTTTAGGTTCACTAGTAAAGTGTTTCATCACATAGTTCTTGCATTATCATTTTGATTCCTACTTGTCATTAAGAGTAGTTTATAATTATCAGTATTCTGCATCATCTAGTCCGCATTATCTTTTTCCCAATTTCTTTTCCATCATAACCATTTGCAATCTCCAAGCAGACATAGATCCCCTCTCACACCATTGAGAAACATGAAAAGGAACAAACTAACTTAGCATATTATGCAAGGCAACTAGACGATAGGATAGGGTAACAACAGTCCAAAATTGACAATTTCCTTAAAATAGTAAGGTACATTCAACAGAAATTAGGCACGGGTGCTAGTTCTGCAACCAAACTGATGTAGAACAAATTGCCATGGAGTTCTGGGATAAGCAAGATAGCTTAAAGAAGTCTAGAAAATAATTAATCCTAAATGTGCATTTGTTTTGTTGCTGTTTTATAGTTTTATTAGCTGTTTTTCTGTCATTGACATGTGTAGTGGCAGTTTTGGTGTTCTCATGTGTTATGTGTAATTTGTAGTCATTCTAGTTAAGTGTGGAGGGTATTATTGTACTTTTTCCTTTGTAAACAGTCTTAAATATTTTCTGATGTAAATTTTTGGTTGGAAGGAAATATTTTGGAATTGCTATGTGCATCTACAGTGTTTTTGACACCTCTGGAGCAGCCCGTGAGGGTTTTTTCTTGCTGATCACCTGCTTTTGCAAGTGATATATGTTGGTAAGCTTCTTGTGTTTGAGTAATTTTCGCTGCCTTCTCTGTATCACAAACAGTTGACAGCAGAGGAGTACCTCCAGATGGTAACTCCCAAGGGTCCCTGAGTCCATGTAATAATAATGAGTATGCACGTAATCAGTGTAGGGCTAATCAATATACCTAGAAATAATAATGAGGCTACTGATGTCCTCAAAAGAATTAAAATTGGTGTCCCTAGAATTGATGGTAGGTTAGATCCTGATGATTTCTTGGATTGGTAGTGTAATATTGAAGATTTTTCTAAATTATATCATTTGCACCAAACGAAAGTTCTTGTTGGTAAAATGAAATTGGTAGGATCTGTTAGATTATATTGGGTACTGTTGAGAGAGATCAGAAATATCAAGGACTAGATCCTATTTCTAGTTGGGATATCATGAAACAAAAATTACAAGATAAATATCTACCTACTTATCTTAAAAAATTAATTAATGGATCAATGGATGACCTTAGCCAAGTGTCTGAGTATATAGTGTTTTGAAAAATTAATGCTTATGTGCGATGTTAAAGAAGATACTTGGGTCACAATTGCTAAGTTCCTTAATGGGTTACAAGCTGATATCAAAGGGGAGGTTAAACTTCTTGCCCCTTCTACCCTTTAGGAAGCTTGTAATAAGGCTGGGGAACTAAAGAAGTTTCAGAGTCCTCATTCAAATGCAACCACCGCCTCAATTCACTACCCCACGTCCTTCTCCTAGCTTTTCTAATTCTACTCTTTTAGAATCGTAGTTTTTCCCTTCTAGTGTCCAATCTCACCCTATTTCTTCCACTACCCTTGTTTCTCTTCAGGTATTTAGTGTGTCTAAGGGAAAATGATAGATCTCAGGGGCATAAAGGAAAAAAAGGGAGTTAAAGGGAGTTACAAAAGAAGTTGTGTGGACAGGTGGCAGGCTGCTGGAACAGGGAGAAAGAGGATAAAAACAGAGGGGAAAGGAAAAACAGGGGGTTATGCAGCAGTTAACTGTTCTATAAAATAGAGAGTAGGGGAAAGGTTGGGGCTCATGGAGAATTTGGAATATTGATTGGGGGGAGTGTCCTAGCATCTCGAATTGCTAGGAATGGGTGTCCAGCCACTCGAAGTGCTGGATTATCTACTTTGTATTTTGTTTCTGTTAACGAGTTCTTTGCTGTAATTCTATGTTGCTGTTAGAATCTGTATGTGTTACTATAAGATTATCGGACTGTGTTTGTAATTCTGTTACTGTTAGACCAATATATTAGAGGAATTTCAGTGTTGTTCATAAGTTTATATCTCTGTTTTCTTGGGTTCCCAGCAGAAAACAACCTATGGTGTCTAGTAACCAATCCAATGCCTCCTTAATAGCGTGTCATTGTTGCCATCCTAGAGGCCACATAGCTGCCCAATGTCGCTGTAGAGCCCTTACTATACAGGCTGTTCCTAAGGATTCTCTAAATGATGACAGTGGCAGAATCCATAGAATGCCTATCGGATCTTGAAGAGAAAGATATCAAGACTTGGGAAAATGGCCCTCGTTGCATTAGTGTTATGTGATTAATCTCGTCTACTCCTTCTGTAAATGCCTCGAAGCATACTAGCATATTTTACATACTTGTAAATTTGGGGGATAGACTTTGCAAGATAATCATTGATGGGGGTAGTAGTATGTGTGTTAGGGCCCCAATTAAGCATGTCTATGCTAGAAAAGGTAGAAACAAATTTGGAGGAGTAACTCGTGGGATTAAGTCAAGGAAGGCAGAAGTAGGGGGAACATATTTGCAGGAATCAGGAGATTTGATAGCTGTGGTCAAAGGATGTATTTCCTAATTATGGTAGGAAATAAGAGGAGATTGGACAACTGTGGTCAAAGGGTGTTTTTCCTAATTTTGGTAGGAAAATGTGATGTTAGGAGAATCTGATTTGAGGGCTACAATTTGGGCAAGGAATTAATTAGTTAGGATCCGTTTCTAGCTTTGGTAATAAACCAATTAGCAGGATTTATGTTTGTTCTAATTTGAATTATTTCCTTTTCTATTGTAAGGATTATTTCCTTTTCTTTTGTAAAACCCTTGAGACTATTTATAGTATGCTATCCAATGAATAAAGTATTAGAAGAATTTGCATTACAACTTATTGTTGAACTTAGGAGCCCCAAGGCATCTCTAATTGCCTTACAAAGGAGTTTTAGGATTCCTCTAGGTATTATAGAAAATGTCACGTAAAAGCGTAGTTGTCAAATTGCAATACATATTGGGAAGCAGAAAGCATATTTCTAAATCATGAATCATAAATCATATCAAATCGTAAGATTCTAAAACAAATTGAAGAATAGCTTAAAATATATAATGTAAAATATGTATATACATATAGTATAAACAAAATATTCAAGATAATAAATTTAGAATTAATAAAATTAATTAATCATAAGTCTTAATTAAATTACAAACCATTCTTATAAATCATAAATTCATAAGTAATTAAGTGAATTCTAACTATAGGCTTAGAGAAAATATATAATTCAAAGGTAGAGATATAATTCTGCAATGGTGGAGAAAGTGAGAAGAAACCAATCTTGGTTGCAGGGTGTTGTGAAAAACACTTCCGAAGGTTTCAAATGAATTAAAATATAATTTCCCAAAGTTGCAAATGTTTAAAATATTATTTCTATGGTTTTGATGATTATTACCCTTTTGAGCTAAGAAATGAAAACACCCTTTATACATGAAAAGTATATCGCTATTTTGGTGTATGTTAACTATGTCATTTCAAAGAACAAATAAAATATGCATTTTGTGCTCACATATTCCAATATGGGCTGACACATTCTTAATGTCTCTTGTCTCTTATGTTCTTTCAACCTTAAACTTTTTCATCTATGAGAAAAGAAGACTTTCTAAATTGATTTATTCATAGTTGTTAATGGCGCATGGCACAACACGGCGCGCAGCGCAAAGCCACAGATGTGGCATTGCTCTTTTCAAATGCGCAGCAGCGCATGGCGCGCGCCGTATGAAATAGGCCCCTTTTATGAAGTGTTTTATTCTTATATGGTTTTCTCTTTTCTTTCTCTCTTATAAAACCATGGATTTCTATTGGTGATTTTGGGAAAACTATGCAATGGTAGAGAAATTTTTTTCTGTTTTCATCTGGTTTGTCATTATCATTGTCTTAATCTTGGAGGGAAGTTTGTCCTAACCAATTATAGCATGTGAAGGCCTAAAAGCTCTAAATGATGGTTGGAACCTCTAAAAAGTTAGGGTGTAATATGTTATGTTGTGTTTCCTGAATACCATTGAAAGAAAAGTTTTTTCTTACTCTCTTGTAGGTGGTCGGTCATTTGTTTTCAATGAAATATGAGTGACTGAAAATTAATATCTGATCCAGATTTTGAAAAAACTAAAGCATGGAAGTTTAGTTTTATGGCTTTATGCCAAATGGTGTACATTTGTTTTCTATTTTATTCTATGTTCTTCTCGGGGTAGACTAATGTACATTTAGATTTTGGATGATTTTTAGAGTTATTATAAGCTTTGTTTATATGAGTTAAGCTTCTCATATAAATGTGTTGTTTTACTTATATATTTATTTTGAATTATATAATTATGTGCACTATGCTTCATTGTTGCCATGCACAATGCCATGCGCCACGCGCAATGGCTCCAAGAACCCCTACAGCAACGGTGCGCCACACACCATCAACAACCATGGGTTTATTTAGGAAACCTTAAAATGGAAAAGATGCTATCCTATAACCCTATCGTGCAGACTGCTCTAAGCATATTTTTGCATATCTGAAATGCTGCTATGCAGCTGTAATAGAGCAGATTAAAGACTTGGAAGCTCCAGCAGTTTAGTCACCTCTCAACAAGTCTAAACAATCAGTTAGAAACTGCAGAATTGGTTTGAACTTCAAAAGAAGACAAAATAATGGCCATAACAGCCATTAATGCAGCAGAAGAAAGACATTGAAGGTGAAGAGGAGTCCCATGGCACTATAAATTTAAGACACCTTCAAGGCATAGAAAAGCAAGAGACGAGCTTTTATTTGGAAGAAAACATCCTTTTCTACTATTCAATATTCTGTTGTGCAAATCATTGGTTCATTCACTCTTCTTGAGAGATTTGTTAGAGAAGCTCTTTGCTAGGTTCTTGTAGGAAAAACCTAGGTTGAGGGTTTTAAAAGCTTGGAAAGCTTGCCTTGGTTAGAAGGTTTGTAAAGACTTGGTATAGTCTACCTATGGTGAGAGTTTGACTGGGTTCTTGATTGAAAATCTAGTGGTTGGCTTGGGAGAGCTGTTAGGTTAATCGTGTGGATTGTAAAAGGCTTGCTACTTGATCCATTGTATTGGTGATTAGCCATTGCTTATAAAATTTTCAAGCTTTGTGCTTGGGGAGTGGATATAAGATCTAGTTATTTAGATCCGAACCACTATATACCGTGGTGTCACCTCTTCCCTTCATCTCTTTATTTCAAGCCAGTTATATTATCTACCTTATCATTGCTTGAACTTGTTTTCAGACGTTGCATATCCGTGCTGTTGTGAAAAGTTTTTCATAAAGTCAAGTTGGGAAAATTGTTTTACATTGGTTTGAAAATAATCAAGCAAAAGTTTCTACTTGATCTTTTGTAAAACTGTAAGCAGATTTGAAACACTGCATAAGTTTCCATCGCCCAATTCGACCTCCTACTTGGGTGCTTAAGTATATTTACTAACACACAAAATTTTCCATGAAAGAATAGTCACCCTATTCTAAAGGGAGAAAGGCAGTTGAACTTTTTTATTGTGTTGGGTAGCTTAGAGTCGGTACTCAACACTTTTAGAGGTCCATTAGGACTCTATTTTAACCAAAACGCAAGCCACAATGTCATTTCGTGTTTCAAAACATATGGGCATTTTTAAGAAAAAAGGCTGAATGATGGATTTGTAGCCAAGTAGGACTTTGTATTTTAACAAAAATGTAAGCCACAATGTCATTTGTTTTTATTAACTTGTGGGTTTCTTTCTTTTTATATAAAAAGACTGAATGATGGATTTTTGGATTTTTATAGTTGGGTTGCATTAGATCATGATTGAACCCAACTTTGTAACCTGGCAAAAATCCTTTAGATTGAAAGATTTCAAAATCAAAACCTCGTGCAATTTGCAGTTTTTGGCACAAATCACACCACAACGTGCAATTCTGGCCACAATTCAAGGCCAACAACAATTCATCTACATCGATGGCTAGTTGACTTATTTCATATTGTGCAATTGAAATAAAAAATCACACAATATCGACAACACTAGTGCTATGAATGCCATGTCTAAACGTGGAGTGGATCTCTTAGGTCTTAAGCCTGAACCTCACCCTCAACCTTTTAGGGTAGCTTGGGTTGATAAGACCTTTTTAGTAGTCACTATAGGTTTCCCTTCAGTTTGGTACATATAGGGAAGAGACACATCTTGATGTCCTACCTATAGATGTTGCTCATATCATATTAGGATGTCCTTGGCTTTATGATCATGATGTTATTCACCATAGGAAAGAAAATACTAATACTTTTCACAACCAAGGTAAGAGCATTACTTATATACTCTTAAACCTTCCGAACAAGATCATAAGTCAAAAAAGAAATTCCTTCCTCAGCAAAATAAATAGAAAAATATCCTGACCCATAGCCAATTTGAGAGTGAACTAACTCTAGTAAGATTTTAGCACTTGTCCCTAGTGTAGAGTACTCTATTGAGGTTAACCACCCTCCTGATTTTGTGCCTTTCCCTACTGATTTACAACCTCTTGATACAGCTCCTATTCATGCCAATATTAGACATTCACTTGTTATGCTTAGTGCTAATCATAAACTTACTGCTGATGTGCATTATAGGGCTTAGAGTTTTAATGTGAGTGAATTATGTTATGGTTCATCTTCAGCATTACTCTATACATTCCTTTAAATCATTGCTTGCTCAAGCCCAATGGCCCTTTTAGCATTCTACAAAAACTACGTCCTACTGCATATTTACGTGATTTACCTACTAAAATGAATATTACTACTGTTTTCAAATGGAGGACTTGTTTCCTTACCGAGGCACATTTAAACCTCCCTGGTTGTCCCAAGTTGTGTTTGTAGGTAGTGCCAGCTCAGGTCCTTGGAGTTCTCATAACTTCTCCACCTTCTTCTAATATGGTTATGTCTGTTCTTGATGATGTGTTCATGAGTTCATCTTCTTCCCTATGCCTCCTTTCTGACTCTCCGAATGTGAGCCTTTCAAGAGGGGGAGAATGATGCAGATATTGATGCAAGCAAATTTCATATTTTATTTTATTTATTCAGTTTAAATTTAGATTATTATCAGTTAGTTATATTTTATTCGTCTGGATATTAGTTATCCACATCTTGGATAACCATTTATTATAAGTTTTAATGTTTTAGTTATATTGAACCTCTGTAGCCTATCAGCCTATATATAGAATTGCTTGGTCACAGTATTATTTGCCTTTTCATAATTTATTATTAAATATAAAGATTTGAGTTTATTTTTTTAGTTCTTTATTGTTTCTTTCATTGATACGGCATCAAAAAGGCTTTCGCCTGAGGAAGTATGTTAGAGATATAGGTCATAACCATTCTTGGGCCTTCTCCTAACAACTGAAGCTTTTTAGATAAATGGTCCTTGACTATAGTTGCTGATGGTGCATTGTGGCATATGCAACGGCCCATGGTGCAACACCACAAGTGCGGTGTTACATTTTCCATATAGTGCTCTGTGGCACCTGCCACATGCACAATTGGCTGTTGTGCATGGCGCTTGCTGCTCACCATATAGAAGAAATACTAGAAGATGAAATATGATTCAGCCCAGTGCCCAAGCACAGGCTACGAAGCTTGCCATAGCAATAAAATGAACTGATTAAGAGAAAAAGAAGAAAATTTTTAAAATGAAAATTGAAGAGGGTAGAACTCCATATTTAAACTTGATAGCTCAAAGTGAGTTTTTGCCAGCTTGTTTAAGAACAACTAAAATAGAAAAGCTTATTGTGAAACTAACCAAATAAATAAATAACATTTTATCTTCCCTTAACTTATTCTAACTGAAAACAAAAAGCAAAAGTCACATCCCAAAAGGCAAATGATTTCTACACTTAACTAAAGATGATGTTTATTTTCTTCAATCAACTCAGTTTTATAAAATTATCAAATGAATAAAAATATTTCAGTGGGGTCGAATTTGGTCATATACTTATATATGATGAAACAGCAAAACGCCCAGTATTTTTTTTTTTTCCTAAACTAAGTTTGGTAACATATTTAAAGGGGAAGAGTTTCATCTTTGGTTGATAATTGACAATAACGATTGCAATAATATCAGAAATTAGGTCTAGAATCAACGCGATAAATTTAACATTTGAGACAAGGAACAAAGCAGAAAAATACAAGTAGACAAATCATAGAGTTCAACATTAAATTCAAAAAGAATTGCGATATCAAGTATACATATAGCGCCCAAGAAGAAGAAACATTCAATTTATGTCCAATGAAAAAGTCAATCACAAAAATTTATGTAAATTCCTTAACTGGAAAACTCACTTCACCTTATCAACAGTAGTGAGAATTTCATCAATGGAACGCCCAAAAAATTCCACATCTGCTGTGACATCTCCAATCTTTCTGACATTGGGATCCGAAGCAACTCCCGGCTCCATCTGAGTGTGAAAATCAATTAACCTCTGATTATCACATAGGTTCCTGAGGATTGATTCAAAAGGGTTTCAGAACTTCAAACAAGAATAATTGGGCACAATTGTTAATCAAACATTCGCGACTTACAATACGATTCTCAACTCAACTTAGGTATAAGCTTAAAGTTCCGCAACCTTCCTCTCTCTGCTACCACCAATTCACCGCACGCGGTGTCCACTGTTAACGCAATTCTTTTAATAAATAAAGGGGAATTATTACTCACGTTTGGGGCGGAGGGTAGTTGTTTGGGGGCTTAAATTTTTTTAATATAATGTAATATTTTACATGTAAATATATAATTTATAATTTAACTTCTCTAAATAAAAAAATTATTTTTAAAGATACTTTAAGTCTTTAATTAAAATTTGTTAATTTCTTTCATAACAAAAAAATTTATTTAATTTCATATTATATTAAAATAAGATGATCACAACAATTATTAAAATCATAAAATAAGCACAAGTCATAATACACCTAATAAAGTAACATACCAACCTTATAAGCAATCCTTCTTAGTTGGCCAATTTTCTCTGTCCCAACATCTTGCTTACACCTAACACTTTTTCCTTGGACACTTTATGTTACTTGCTTCTAAAGGTACTTATAGAGGTTGAGAAATAAGAGTTTCTAATTCTTAGCAAGCAATACTATATTTTGTTGGTGAATTAATGATGCGGAACCCAAGCAATTGATACTTAAACCCCTTACCAGATTGATGAATAAGCCTAATTAAGAAACCAAAGTAAGTTTGCAATCTGACCCCTAATTGACCCTCGCAATTAAGAACCAAGATTATACGCAAAATCAAGAATAGAATACGCCACAAGCACACACATACTTGATAAGTAATCTTGTTCTTCGAATAACACAAAGAAGAGAAGAGTCTCCCTTTGCAAAAGCACTATGGCCAAAAATCTCAATATCCAAATCTCCTCTTTAAATGCATAAGAGAGGTTCTTTTATAGCCTCCTAAAAGTTAACCTAATCTGACTAATAAAGAAATAAGATTGGGCTAAGTCCAAAACACAAGTAACTAATTAATAAGCCCATCTAACATATAAGTGTCACCTCACTAATGATATCACATGATTGGCACATGATCTTTT